>RQJG01038164.1:0-12761 GCA_009756435.1 Chionodraco myersi | reverse complement strand
TTGCGCCACAGCTACGAGAATCATATACCTTGTACATTCCACCGTACCCCTGTTCGTGAGCTAGAATCAGAAGAGTCTGATTTCGACACTACAATATAATCCATGTGAATCGAGTGTACCCTCCTCTTATGCTTACATTATATTGGAGTCTGTCCTCCACAAAAACAGCCAGTTTTCTATGATATATTTGTGATGTGTTTACTTAAACCAGCGATGGAGTGTATTCATTGATGTGTTATATCAGTCTATTCTGTCATTTGTTTTATTTTTATGATTGATCAAGTATGATCAAAAGGGGAGAATGTAGTGGCAATTTCTTATGTTACCTTATATGGTAAAACCAAATGCTTCTAAAAGCATTGTCTAACACAACTATACCATTTCCTGATATGTGTTGTTTTCTCTGCATACTCTAATGAGGGTTTTTATTCCCAAGCGCTTCAAGGCCACAGAGCTGATTTGGCAGCCTATGTTGAAACTACTCCTCTTCACATAAAGTTTGAACTCCCATAACAATATGAGACCGTGTGAAAGCAGATTTCTGAGGAAACTCTGTCTGCCCGCCCTTTCTTGTATATAAGCTTTGCTATTTTGTGACTATTGCGCACACTCCTGCAGACTATCCGATACTCTGTGAGACCTGTGTCTTTGAAGCTTCAAATAAATAACCAGAAAGACAACTCTGTCTGTTTCACCATTTATTGTTGATCTTCCTGACTTGTGTATCTCCACAGTATTGACTGGGTCTAAGATTTCCACAACAAGGGGTACAGTATGAATACACTAGACTAGACATACACAGCAGCCCAGCCTGTGAGCAGTATGAACAGTATATTAACAGTGTGTATGCATATGCTAAGATATATAAAGTATGAAAAAGGTAAGCAGTGCAAGTATGGTATAAAATATATAGATATTAATTTCATGATAAACATTGTGGAACAATGATGAAAAATGTGAATGGAAGTGGCGAGGTAAAACTGACACAAAACAACAACACACTTTTGCCGAGCCAATGGAGAGTTTCATCAGCAGCACGGGGTAAAAACCACCAATGAGCGCTCAGCTCGAGATACCAGCGAGTCGAGAGAGAGAATGATATCTGCATTTTCTCTTTTGGTTTGATTAGGACACATCCTGGGATTGTGTTTACAAATATTGACCATACCGTTCACCAGCCCCCACCCCCCATGTTGCCTATGCTGTATGTTGGGAACTCTTTGTTTAAAATGAATTGGCCATCGGAATGTGTGGAGGAAGTCTCCCAAGGGGGATGGTCACATTCCACAGCTCTCCCCCCCCCCCCGTGATCCCCATACAGACAGACACAGGGAGATCGCTCTTCTGGAGTGAAGAGAGCGGAAATAATGATATTGCAAGTTAGAAACATAAGATGCATTTTGACAGACAAGATGGACACTTGAGGAAAAATATGCTGCATTTTGAATGTCCGATAGTCCACCATTAACACCTTAGTCCCGTCTCGTCTCATCAACGAAAACTAAATATACATTTCGTCATAGTTTTCGTTATCAAGAATCTATTTTTAGCTCGTCATCGTCTCGTCTTAGTCATGTAAAAAAGGTCGTTGACGATTTGTTTTGAACACTGGCATATTTAAGCTGTCGCACTTTCTGTTGTTTCTATCGCGCATTGCCGGTATGAAAGGGTCTGTGCCGGAAATATTAAACATTTAATAAAAGTGAAAAACAATGAACAAGACTTAACGTAATAATTAATTATATTTATTCCGTTTGGATGTACGATTTTTGACTTTGTTTAGAGCAGTGATCTTCTCTGCAGCAGAGAGCTAAGCGCTGTCAGACCGGACCTAACCCTGAAAAGTATTATCTGAAATTAATCATTATGTTATTAGGGCCCGAGCACGAGAGTGCTAGGACCCAACGGCGTCCTAGCACGAAGTGCAAGGATACCTATTGTTATTCGTGGTATTATTATTAGGGCCCGAGCACGAGAGTGCTAGGACCCAACGGCGTCCTAGCACGAAGTGCAAGGATACCTATTGTTATTCGTGGTATTATTAGGGCCCGAGCACGATGTGCTAGGACCCAACGGCGTCCTAGCACGAAGTGCAAGGATACCTATTGTTATTCGTGAAATTATTAGGGCCCGAGCACGATGTGCTAGGACCCAACGGCGTCCTAGCACGAAGTGCAAGGATACCTATTGTTAGCCCGAGCACGAGAGTGCTAGGACCCAACGGCGTCCTAGCACGAAGTGCAAGGATACCTATTGTTATTCGTGGTATTATTAGGGCCCGAGCACGATGTGCTAGGACCCAACGGCGTCCTAGCACGAAGTGCAAGGATACCTATTGTTATTCGTGAAATTATTAGGGCCCGAGCACGATGTGCTAGGACCCAACGGCGTCCTAGCACGAAGTGCAAGGATACCTATTGTTATTCGTGGTATTATTATTAGGGCCCGAGCACGATGTGCTAGGACCCACCGGCGTCCTAGCACGAAGGCAAGATACCTATTTTATTCGTGTATTATTAGGGCCCGAGCACGAGATGCTAGACCAACGGCTCCTAGCACGAAGTGCAAGGATACCATTGTTATTCGTGGTAATTATATATTTTTTTTTCTGCTGGCGTTTCCTGTTTTTGAGGCCTTTAGGACGCTGAAAAAGTTGTATAATTTTGCACGGACGCCAGACCTGGTGAAAACTACCTTATTCTGGAGTCAATGGGTTCAAATTGTCAAACTTGCTCACTAGCGCCACCTATCAAAAAAAAGATTTGCAAAAAATTCCCAAAGTCGCACCGTAACTCCGAATGACCTAATATTTTGCAAACATATTCGGGTGGACCTGCTCTAGATATAATCACATTATAACCCTAAGCTCCGCCTACTTTATTTTTTTTTAAATTAGCATGATTTTAAAAACAGTTAAATTTTCACTTAAATTTCAAATTTTGGTTTTTCAACACCAAACTCAGTATACAGTATCGCCGTAGGGTCAGACACATTACCCTAGGAGATGAGCATGTTCAAACGATAAATATTTCCGCCATGAATTAAAACGTACTCGCAAAAAGGCGGGGCTTAGAAAGAAATGCTCATAATTCATCAACAATGTATCCAAACATCACAGATCTTGGTGGAAACGTTGAATCTGTCTTGGGAAATAGGCACAACAAAGTATTCTCATTTTGGACTATAGGGGGCGCCAAAAACACCATCAATTTATAACTCAAGAGCGGATGGACTAATCTTTTTTTTTTTTTTACACATACTCTCGGGGTGACTAGGAACTGAGATTTGAAGTGTCACAACAAATGCCATATGTGGGCGTGGCCTATACCTTTTTTTTAAATTTCATATACATTTTTCTTAAATTGCGATAGCATAAAATGAGCTTCGGACGCAAAACTTGGGACACACGTCAGAGCCCAGCACTTTTTCGAGAATGTATAAATAAAACGTAAATTTTCAAAAACGCTGCTCACTAGCGCCCCCTATTGTGTGGTAGTCACATATAGTTTCTCAAAACTTCACGAATTTTGGCACAGACATTTCTCATGGAATTGCGGATATATTTGTAAATACATTCCATTACCCCCGCCCCCAAAAAGTCGGCCATTTTGAAATATGTGCGTTTTTCAGCCATTTTACGCACGTTCTTGCGAACTCCTCCTAGGGGAATGATCGGAAAAATTCCAATGTAGGACAGGTTCAGCCCCTATCCAATATGATACTTAATTGAGGAGCACATTTTTGAAAAATTACTCGTGGAGGTCGTAAGCTAACAGCGAATACACCATTTTTGACGATTTACATGTCGCTAATTACTCCAAACTACTCGGATATAGTTATTCCGATATTCACGAAACGCTGTATACATATTGCTTTTATGATTGCACACATATTTCAAATTGCCTTCCATTAGCCCCGCCCCCCAGAAAGTCGGCCATTTTGAAACATGTGCGTTTTTCAGCCATTTTACGCACGTTCTTGCGAACTCCTCCTAGGGGAATGATCGGAAAAATTCCAATGCAGGACAGGTTTAGCCCCTATCCCATATGATACTTAATTGAGGAGCACATTTTTGAAAAATTACTCGTGGAGGTCGTAAGCTAACAGCGAATACACCATTTTTGACGATTTACATGTCGCTAATTACTCCAAACTACTCAGATATAGTTATTCCGATATTCACGAAACGCTGTATACATATTGCTATTATGATTGCACACATATTTCAAATTGCCTTCCATTAGCCCCACCCCCCAGAAAGTCGGCCATTTTGAAAAATGTGCGTTTTTCAGCCATTTTACGCACGTTCTTGCGAACTCCTCCTAGGGGAATGATCGGAAAAATTCCAATGCAGGTCAGGTTCAGCCCCTATCCAATATGATACTTAATTGAGGAGCACATTTTTGAAAAATTACTCGTGGAGGTCGTAAGCTAACAGCGAATACACCATTTTTGACGATTTACATGTCACAAATTCATCCAAACTACTACATTTCCATTTTTGGAACCCTTTACAAAGTGGCACCGTAACTCCGAATGACCTGAAATTTTGCCCACTTATTCGGGTGGACCTACTCTACATATTATGTCCTGGAACCCGAAAGCTCCACCTCCTTCATTTTTTTTAAATTACCATAATGTTAAAAACAGTGAAATATTCACTTAAATTGCAAATTTTGGGTTTTCAACACCAAACTCAGTATACAGTATCGCCGGAGGGTCAGACACATTATCGTAGGGAATGAGCATGTTCAGTCGATAAATGTGGCCGTCAGTACTCTAAACGTGTTCGCAAAAAGGCGGGTCTTAGATAGAAATTCTCATAATTCATCAACAATGTACCAAAAAAACACACATCTTGGTGGTAAGGTTCAGTCTGTATTGGGGAATAAGCACAACAAGTAATATCCATTTTGGAATATAGGGGGCGCCAAAAACATGACAAATGTATAACTCGTGAAATGATAGACGAAATATTTTCTTTTTTTCTTAGACATACTCTGGGGATGAGTATGGACTTATATTGAAAGTGTCACAACGAATGATAATTGTGGGCGTGGCCTGTACATTTTTTTTTATGACGATGTGCTTAAATGTGTTTCGGTACGCAAAACTTGGGACACGCATCACAGCCCACGACCTTTTCAAGAATGTATAAAAAAAACGTAAATTTTCAAAAATACTGCTCACTAGCGCCCCCTATTGTGTGGTAGTCACATATAAGTCTCAGAACTTCACGAATTCTGGCACAGACATTCCTCATGGAATTGCGGACATATTTGTACATACATTCCATTAGCCTCGCCCCCCAGAAAGTTGGCCATTTTGAAAAATGTGCGTTTTTCAGCCATTTTACGCACGTTCTTGCGAACTCCTCCTAGGGGAATGATCCGAAAAATTCCAATGGAGGACAGGTTTAGCCCCTATCCCATACGATACTTAATTGAGGAGCACATTTTTGAAAAATTACTCGTGGAGGTCGTAAGCTAACAGCGAATACACCATTTTTGACGATTTACATGTCGCAAATTACTCTAAACCACTCGGATATAGTTATTCCGATATTCATGAAACGCTGTATACATATTGCTATTATGATTGCACACATATTTCAAATTGCCTTCCATTAGCCCCGCCCTCCAGGAAGTTGGCCATTTTGAAAAATGTGCGTTTTTCAGCCATTTTACGCACGGTCTTGCGAACTCCTCCTCGGGGAATGATCGGAAAAATTCCAGTGCAGGACACGTTCAGCCCCTATCCAATATGATACTTAATTGAGGAGCACATTTTTGAAAAAATACTCGTGGAGGTCGTAAGCTAACAGCGAATACACCATTTTTGACAATTTACATGTCGCAAATTACTCCAAACTACTCGGATATAGTTATTCCGATATTCATTAAACGCTGTATACATATTGCTATTATGATTGCACACATATTTCAAATTGGCTTTTATTAGCCCCGCCCCCCAGTAAGTCTGCCATTTTGAAAAATGTGCGTTTCTCATGCATTTTAAGCACATTTTTGCAAAGTTAAAACATTACATCTGTGTGCCATATAGTACTTGTCATTTTGCATATACTGTATATACTTATTACATTGCATTGTCTTTATTTGCAATACTGTCTACACTTAATCTACAACTTCTCTCATATTATTGAATCTACATTGTGGTTGTTATATATTTATCTGTTATCTTGCACTTCTTTGCGTCTTAGGTTTACATTTTAATTGTTGCTGTGACGGACTGCGGAGCTGAGCAAAACACACACTAACAGTTAGACCAAACACACTTAGCTATTCCATCTACCTCTGGAACTAGCTAAACTAGTTATAAATATGTTTATTCTTCACTGTCAGCATATCGCTACCTGGTTGATGCAGGAAAAATGGTACCAACACAGTTGGCGCACATGCCTAAGATTTCCTGGTCAGAAACAAAGGAACGCAAAGTCAGGTAAACAATTTAGAGGGATGACAAACGGCTCATTTCGGAGGACTGAGGGTGGGGACCAGCAACCCTCCCCGACAGGCGCACGGACGCGAGGGCCCGCTCATCACTGCGCGCACAAATGCGACCGCAGTTTTAATTATTATTATTATTATTATTATTATATCACAACGGAATCCTTGTTTTCAGGCCTTTAGGATGCTGAAAAAGTTGTATAATTTTGCACGGACACCAGGACCGGTGAAAAATTTGATATTCTGGAGTCAATGGGTTAAATATTCCAACCTGCGCACTAGCGCCACCTATCAAAAAAAAAAATTGCAAAAAATTCCCAAAGTCGCACCGTAACTCCGAATGACCTGATATTTTGCGAACATATCCGGGTGGACCTGTTCTTGATATAATCACATTAGAACCCTTAGCTCCGCCTACTTTAATTTTTTTTTAATTAGCATAATTTTAAAAACACTTAAATATTCACTTAAATTTCAATTTTTTATTTATCAACACCAAACTTCGTATACAGCATCGCCGGAGGGTTATACACATTACCCTAGGAGATGAGCATGTTCAAATGATAAATATTTCCGCCATTAATTAAAATGTACTCGCAAAAAGGCGGGGCTTAGAAAGAAATGCTCCTAATTCATTAACAATGTATCCAAACATCACAGATTTTGGTGGAAACGTTAAATCTGTCTTGGGGAATAGGCACACCAAAGTATTTTTATTTTGGACTATAGGGGGCGCCAAAAACACCACCAATTTATAACTCAAGAGAGGATGGACTAATCTTTTTGTTTTTGTTTACACATACTCTCGGGGAGACTACGAACTTAGATTCAAAGTGTCGCAACAAATTCAGAATGTGGGCGTGGCCTATACATTATTTTTAAATTGCGAAAGCATAAAATGAGCTTCGGACGCAAAACTTGGGACACACGTCAGAGCCCAGGACCTTTTCGAAAATGTAAAAAAAAAACGTACATTTTCAAAAAAACTGCTCACTAGCGCCCCCTATTGTGTGGTAGTCACATATAGTTTCTCAAAACTTCACGAATTTTTGCACAGACATTTCTCATGGAATTGCGGATATATTTGTAGATACATTCCATTAGCCCCAAAAAGTCGGCCATTTTGAAATATGTGCGTTTTTCAGCCATTTTACGCACGTTCTTGCGAACTCCTCCTAGGGGAATGATCGGAAAAATTCCAATGCAGGACAAGTTGAGCCCCTATCCCATAGGATACTTAATTGAGGAGCACATTTTTGAAAAATTACTCGTGGAGGGCGTAAGCTAACAGCGAATACACCATTGTTGACGATTTACATGTCGCAAATTACTCTAAACTATTCGGATATAGTTATTCCGATATTCACGAAACGCTGTATACATATTGCTATTATGATTGCACCCATATTTCAAATTGCCTTCCATTAGCCCCGCCCCCCAGAAAGTTGGCCATTTTGAAAAAATGTGCGTTTTTCAGCCATTTTACGCACGTTCTTGCGAACTCCTCCTAGGGGAATGATCGGAAAAATTCCAATGCAGGACAGGTTTAGCCCCTATCCCATATGATACTTAATTGAGGAGCACATTTTTGAGAAATTACTCGTGGAGGTCGTAAGCTAACAGCGAATACACCATTGTTGACGATTTACATGTCGCAAATTACTCTAAACTACTCGGATATAGATATTCCGATATTCCCGAAACGCTGTATACATATTGCTATTATGATTGCACACATATTTCAAATTGCCTTCCATTAGCTCCGCCCGCCAGAAAGTTGGCCATTTGGAAAGATGTGCGTTTTTCAGCCATTTTACGTACGTTCTTGCGAATTCCTCCTAGGGGAATGATCGGAAAAATTCCAATGCAGGACAGGTTCAGCCCCTATCCAATATGATACTTAATTGAGGAGCACATTTTTGAAAAATCACTCGTGGAGGTCGTAAGCTAACAGCGAATACACCATTTTTGCCGATTTACATGTCACAAATTCATCCAAACTACTACATTTCCATTTTTGGAAACCTTTACAAAGTGGCACCGTAACTCAGAATTACCTGACATTTTGCCCACTTATTCGGGTGGACCTACTCTACATATTATGTCCTGGAACCCGAAAGCTCTACCTCCTTCATTTTTTTTTAATTACCATAATGTTAAAAACAGTGAAATATTCACTTAAATTTCAAATTTTGGTTTTTCAACACCAAACTCAGTATACAGTATCGCCGGAGGGTCAGACACATTATCGTAGGGAATGAGCATGTTCAGTTGATAAATGTGGCCGTCAGTACTCTAAACGTGTTCGCAAAAAGGCGGGGCTTAGATAGAAATGCTCATAATTCATCAACAATGTACCAAAAAAACACACATTTTGGTGGTAAGGTTCAGTCTGTATTGGGGAATAAGCACAAAAAGTAATATCCATTTTGGACTATAGGGGGCGCCAAAAACATGACAAATGTATAACTCATGAAATGATGGACGAAATCTTTTTTTTTTTTTTTAGACATACTCTGGGGATGAGTATGGACTTATATTGAAAGTGTCACAACGAATGACAATTGTGGGCGTGGCCTGTACTTTTTTTTTTATGACGATGTGCTTAAATGTGTTTCGGTACGCAAAACTTGGGACACGCATCACAGCCCATGACCTTTTCAAGAATGTTAAAAAAACAACGTAATTTTTCAGAAAATACTGCTCACTAGCGCCCCCTATTGTGTGGTAGTCACATATAACTCTCAGAACTTCACGAATTTTAGCACAGACATTACTCATGGAATTGCGGACATATTTGTAGATACATTCCATTAGCCCCGCCCCCCAGAAAGTCGGCCATTTTGAAACATGTCCGTTTTTCAGCCATTTTACGCACGTTCTTGCGAACTCCTCCTAGGGGAATGATCGGAAAAATTCCAATGCAGGACAGGTTTAGCCCCTATCCCATATGATACTTAATTGAGGAGCACATTTTTGAAAAATTACTCGTGGAGGTTGTAAGCTAACAGCGAATACACCATTTTTGACGATTTACATGTCGCAAATTACTCCAAACTACTCGGATATAGTTATTCCGATATTCACGAAACGCAGTATACATATTGCTATTATGATTGCACACATATTTCAAATTGGCTTTTATTAGCCCCGCCCCCCAGAAAGTCAGCCATTTTGAAAAATGTGCGTTTCTCATGCATTTTAAGCACATTTTAGCAAAGTCCTCCTAGGGAAATGTTCCAAACAATTCCAATCCAGCACAAATTCTGCCCATATCCAATGTGATGCTAAATTGTGAAGAAATTAGTTGCTAGCTGAATCGAGGACCTCGTAAGCTAACGGAGAATATACCTTTTTGGACCATTTATATGTCAGATAAGCTACTGAAACCTGCCTGTCTGCCTCGCACATCAACGCTCACAAACACACAGACACACCTACACGTTCTACAACACACACCTACACGTTCTACAACAAACACAAATAGCTCCTAAAGCATATAATAAATATAAATATTAGGCTACAGCCCTTGTATTTATTAAGTGAAGCACCATATGGTTTCATGAAAAATCTCCTAAAGCCTACACATAAACACACCTCCCCTCCCCCACACAAACACTTTCTCTGTCTATAAGGCTTACAGTTACATTGTTCAATCATGCTTTAGCAACCATGTCTTTATTATGATCTCTTGTTTTCTCTGTGATTACCACAATTCTGGAGAAATGGATCTGCTGGGGAACGACACTTACTTTGAAAAGTGCACGGCAAATCAGAAGGACAGAGCTGCCACCTGAGGTGCTGGATAAAGCAAGCCTGAACAGCGCTCAGGAACATCATCCACCCAAACCTCCACTGACTGCAGTACAGACGTATGAGTGTTGACGTGTAGAGCTCATCACTGCTGTCACTTCAGCCTTACATACTTTTACTTATAATTAAAACATTACATCTGTGTGCCATATAGTACTTGTCATTTTGCATATACTGTATATACTTATTACATTGTCTTTATTTGAAATACAACTTCTCTCATATTATTGAATCTACATTGTGGTTGTTATATATTTATCTGTTCTCTTGCACTTCTTTGCGTCTTGGGTTTACATTTTAATTGTTGCTGTGACGGACTGCGGAGCTGAGCAAAACACACACTAACAGTTAGACCAAACACACTTAGCTATTCCATCTACCTCTGGAACTAGCTAAACTAGTTATAAATATGTTTATTCTTCACTGTCGGCATATAGGGTTAGGGTTAGGGTTAGGGTTAACCCTAACCCTAACACAGTTGGCGCACATGTCTAAGATTTCCTGGTCAGAAACAAAGGAACGCAAAGTCAGGTAAACAATTTAGAGACATGACAAACGGCTCATCTCGGAGGACTGAGGGGGGGACCAGCAACCCTCCCCGACAGGCGCACGGACGCGAGGGCCCGCTCATCACTGCGCGCACAAGTGCGACCGCAGTTTTAATTATTTTTTTTCTGCTGGCGTATCCTGTTTTTGAGGCCTTTAGGAGGCTGAAAAAGTTGTATAATTTTGCACGGACGCCAGAACTGGTGAAAACTACCTTATTCTGGAGTCAATGGATTCAAATTGTCCAACTTGCTCGCTAGCGCCACCTATTTCAATTCCATTTCGGAAAAATTCACAAAGTCGCACCGTAACTCCGAATGACCTGACATTTTGCAAACATATCCGGGTGGACCTGCTCTACAAATAATCCAATTGGAACCCTAAGCTCCGCCTACTTTTTTTTTTTTTTAATTAGCATAATTGTAAAAACAGTTAAATATTCACTTAAATTTCAAATTTCGGTTTTTCAACACCAAACTCAGTATACAGTATCGCCGGAGGGTCAGACATATTACCTTAGGAGATGAGCATGTTCAAACGATAAATATTTCCGCCATGAATTAAAACGTACTCGCAAAAAGGCGGGGCTTAGATAGAAATTCTCATAATTCATCAACAATGTACCAAAAAAACACACATTTTGGTGGTAAGGTTCAGTGTGTATTGGAGAATAAGCACAAAAAGTAATATCCATTTTGGACTATAGGGGGCTCCAAAAACATGACAAATGTATAACTCGTGAAATGATGGACGAAATATTTTCTTTTTTTTTTAGACATACTCTGGGGATGAGTATGGACTTATATTGAAAGTGTCACAATGAATGATAATTGTGGGCGTGGCCTGTACTTTTTTTTTTATGACGATGTGCTTAAATGTGTTTCGGTACGCAAAACTTGGGACACGCATCACAGCCCACGACCTTTTCAAGAATGTATAAAAAAAAAGGAATTTTTCAAAAATACTGCTCACTAGCGCCCCCTATTGTGTGGTAGTCACATATAAGTCTCAGAACTTCACGAATTTTGGCACAGACATTCCTCATGGAATTTCGGACATATTTGTACATACATTCCATTAGCCACGCCCCCCAGAAAGTTGCCCATTTTGAAATATGTGCGTTTTTCAGCCATTTTACGCACGTTCTTGCAAACTCCTCCTAGGGGAATGATCGGAAAAATTCCAATGCAGGACAGGTTTAGCCCCTATCCCATATGATACTTAATTGAGGAGCACATTTTTGAAAAATTACTCGTGGAGCTCGTAAGCCAACAGCGAATACACCATTTTTGACGATTTACATGTCGCAAATTACTCTAAACTACTCGGATATAGTTATTCCGATATTCACTAAACAATGTATACATATTGCTATTATGATTGCCCACATATTTCAAATTGCCTTCCATTAGCCCCGCCCCCCAGAAAGTCGGCCATTTTGAAAAATGTGCGTTTTTCAGCCATTTTACGCATGTTCTTGCAAACTCCTCCTAGGGGAATGATCGGAAAAATTCCAATGCAGGACAGGTTCAGCCCCTATCCAATATGATACTTAATTGAGGAGCACATTTTTGAAAAATTACTCGTGGAGGTCGTAAGCTAACAGCGAATACACAATTTTTGACGATTTACATGTCGCAAATTACTCTAAACTACTCGGATATAGTTATTCCGATATTCACGAAACACTGTATACATATTGCTATTATGATTTCACACATATTTCAAATTGCCTTCCATTAGCTCCGCCCCCAAGAAAGTTGGCCATTTTTAAAAATGTGCATTTTTCAGCCATTTTAAGCACATTTTAGCAAAGTCCTCCTAGGGAAATGTTCCAAAAAATTCCAATCCAGCACAAATTCTGCCCATATCCAATGTGATGCTAAATTGTGAAGAAATTAGTTGCTAGCTGAATCGAGGACCTCGTAAGCTAAC
>RQJG01038150.1:0-17759 GCA_009756435.1 Chionodraco myersi | reverse complement strand
CGCTAAGCTAAAGGAGGCTAATGTTGGGCTATAAAGGAACTACAGCACGGTCACATGACTTCACGTCACCACCGCTAAGCTAAAGGCAGCTAATATTGGGTTATAAAGATACTACAGCACGGTCACATGACTTCACGTCACCACCGCTAAGCTAAAGGCGGCTAATAATGGCCGTGATGACGTTTAGTCGTCTCATTTAGACACTTGTTAACGACCATCATTTTTTAATTCACCAGTGGGTTATTTACGGACGTATTTTGACATAAAACAAAGCGCTAACATATCTTTAGCTTGTTATAACCACAGACCTTATTTCAAGCTAGTATCTGTTGACTTCGAGGCGAGGTAACTGGAAGTTGTTACCTGGCCTTGTTTTTGCACCACTCTGATGTTACACTGAATATGTAGCAATAATAAACTTTAGTGTAAACCTTTATCCATGAGAGAGCATCACGATGAGCAGAGCTTCTTTCACCGTCAGCGTCCTTGTAAAGATATTTTCACACAGAAAGTCGTTGCAGTGGAAACAGCCGAGATTTTGTAAATGTCAACGATGTGCCGTTCATCTCACACACACAATGTTTTGTTGACACCTGGCAGTAACTCAGAGTGGGCTTTTAACATTTCCCCCAGTGCTGAAGTGGTCCGACTTCAGTGTCCTTCAGCGGTTTCTGTGTAATGCTTGACTTTTTCTGACATATTTCTACCTCCTGCTTGAAACACACACACACACACACACACACACACCAACACACACACACACACACACACACACACACACACCACACACACACACACACACACACACACACACCACACAACACACACACACCCACACACACACAACACACACACACACACACACACACACACCACACACACACACACACACCACAACACACACACACACACACACACACACACACACGAACAGACACACAGCCAACAGTCCCAAACTGAAGAGGCCCAAAGACATTGCGTGTTGAGTGCTTTCATCTTAATTGCAATCAGAAGGGGAAGATGTATAAAACAGCCCGAATGCCAGACATTTCTAAATAGCTTCTGATTCCCCAGGAGGTGAACAGGAAGTAGATCTGACCGCTTCTCTTAAAGACTGCAGCCAACAGTAAAAGATAGTGTGAGATTTCTTCATACAATTACATTTTATATAACCGCTTACCTTCAGATTCATTAGACGGTAATGAAATGCCAGAAAAACTGCCCTGCAATGAAGATTAATGGCCGTTTTAAAGGGAATATTGGCTTCAAATGTTCTTTATCCACTTGGCTCAAAGAGACCGGGAGATGTTAGATCTTTACTGAAATGAGGGAGGAAGCATCATTTAGATATCATGCATTATTTAAACTATTAGCAAATTACTTTGGTAGTTAGACATAGCTTATGTTAGCTAACGGTAGCTAGCTATGTAGCACGCTGACAGGTAACTGCTTTGGCCTCTAACTCAACTTGTTTTTATGAATCTCAACGCTGTGGACCTTTGTCTACTCTTCTGGCAGTAAGAGTTATTATTAACTGTTTAGTATGGAGCCCGAGCGATCCCAAATACAATTCATTGTTTACAAAACAAAGACTTAAAGTAACACACGTCCAAAAATCCACTGGCTTCAATTTCCAAGAAACAGATGCTGAACATGGTTCCAGCTTTTTTTTTTACTTTTAACTTAACTTGTGTTTCTAAATCTCAACGCTGTGGACCTTTGTCTCCCCTACAGGCAGTAGAGTTTCTATTAACAGGCTTTAGTATGGAGACCGACCAATCACAAATTCATTGTTTACAAACTGAAGAGTTAAAAGTAAACACACGTCAACATATCCACTGCCTTCAATGTAAACTCACACACATGCAATTTGCTGAGGTGAACATACCTGTAACATGTTTACCTAGCTACTTAGATGTATAGTATTTGCGCTATACTGAATATTAGCAGATCAAAACTATTGTAAACTATCTTTCTGTTGTTTGCAACAGGAATCATGATAGACATTGTGTGGCACTTTAGAACACATGTGTCAAACTCGAGGCCCGGGGGCCAAATCCGGCCCTTGATGGATTGAATTTCGGCCCGCAGGATAATTTCTAATTCCTATTAGATCTGGCCCGCCGGTATATTGCACCTTCCCTCCATCCTGAGGGTCTCCTCCGCTCAGAGCCTGACCCCAAACATTGATGACCTTGCACCCTGATGAGACGCCAAGTGTCTGAACTAGCATCTCAGAGCAGCACACTGAGTTCAATGGATGCTTCCTTCTGCTCTTTCTCTCACGACAGCAGGGCATGTTTGGTTTCTCTCTGAGGGAATAGTTTTGTTGAAGCTGTTGTCGGCCTGTGGGGAAATGTACTCATAAGAAGTGACTGTGGAGAAGCTGCAGATAGAGCCATAAGAAATGAATGCAACTAATTATTTAAAGTGGACCTATCATGCTATATTTGAAACATACATTGTAGGGCCATACCTATATAAAACATGTCTGTGAATTTTTTTTTCAAAATACCAAACAGATCATGCATGTTAGCCATGCCTCATTTCGCTCTATTTGCTCTTTTCCAGCCCTGTTTTTGCAACGGCTGATTCTGCTTCTGTCGCATACTACAGCGCCACCTACAGGCCTGGCATGTGTACTACAGCGTCTCCAGCGCTTTCGAGCGGTCTCTCATTCCCCTGATAGGTGGAGAGTTGCCCGTATAGGCGGAGCACCCCTTTTCTGACGTCAGAAAAATTGAAATAATAATCAGATCCGTTGCAGCCCCGTTTTTAGAGATTTGGGTACGGAGGAAAAGAGAGATAGGTCCCCTTTAATGTTCAATGTTGTTTTTATAGGCAATAATTTAAGCTTTGTTAGTTCCAGGTTTAAAATGTGCAATAAGTTCATTTCAATAAGTTCTGCAATAAACATTGAACCAGTCCGGCCCTCGACTAGTACCCATTTTTTTATTTCGGCCCACTATTTGAGTTTGACCCCCCTGCCTTAGATGGACGTCAATTAGAGCTGCAATGATTCTTAACATGCAACTTCTTTGATAAGTGATCAATAAGATGCTAAACATGGTACCAGCTTATTTTCGTTTGAAGCTTTGTTGCTTTTTATGTGATAGTGAACTTTTAACCTTCCAGTGATCGACTGTTTATTCCACAACAGGACAAACCTGACCTTTTTGGGGCTGCTGAAGAAAATAATTAGCACATGAATCAACCCAATGATTAATTAATTGCAGACAAGCCAACAAAGGCCATAGTCTAATCAGCCGAAATAAGTCAAATCACTTATTGTTGCCATACTGTATGTTTAAGATAAGATAAGGCAAAGCAAGTTTATTTATATAGCACTTTTCAACGCAAGGCAATTCAAAGTGCTTTACAAAAAAAAATGAAAGACATTAAGCATTAAAAAAGAAAAGCTAATCAAATAAACATTAAGGAAAAATACATGGATAAAAGTTACAGTGCAGTTTAAGATATGAATAGTTCAATTAAAAGCAGCGGCAAAAAGAAAAGTCTTCAGCCTGGATTTAAAAGTAGTAAGAGTTGCAGATAAGATAAGAAAATAACTTTATTGATCCCAATTTGAGAAATGTTTGCGCTCTAGTACTTTGTATGGGAACGAGGCCTCATGATATCCTCCGCAGCAGCTATATAAACACTACAACACAGATTTTGATCATTTTAGCCAAGTCTGAAGGTCTCTAAAAAAAAGTGTGTCATTTGGTGTTGGGGCCAGCAGAATTGTTTTGGGTGACTCGGGGTAAAATTGGGCCCAATCAAGATTCATCTTTGACTTTAGACACCCCCTCCCCCCCCCCCCCACGCCCCCCCCCCCCTTCATCCACTGTAACAATAATTAAAAGCTGTTTGGGGGAGATTGTATTCTAATATTAGTCTATTATAGTCAGATAACGTAATGATCCACTGTCTTCACTATAGGAAATATAATGAGTGAATTTTGTTTTACTTAAATATGTGGTGTGATGTTTTTTGGGGCCGTAACATTAAATGACAGGATTGTACGGTTATGACTACATAATAAGTTAGTTATGATGTAGTTAAAACAATATTGGATGATAGTCATTATTTTTTTGAGTTTTGGACTGAGATAAATCGTGGGTCAAAATTGACAAATAAACGGTAACAGCTTTCGAACACAACACAAGGGTTACATAAAATATAAAGCAGGTGTAAGTATAAATACAATATGTCTTCTACCTGTTGAGCTGAGGGACCAGGTGATGTTGAGGTTAAAGTTGTTGGAGGCGTTGATGGACATGTCGAGGTTCTTGTTTGCCTAAAAAGAGACACAAACACATGTAGGGTCGGATCACAGAACTGGATGAAGAGTGGATCAAAGTTGGACCAAGGAAAACCAAAAGTAGGCAAAAGGTATTATTAACTGTTAATATGAGCTTCAGTCTGGAGCCCGACCGATCCCAAATACAATTAATTGTTTACAAACCGAAGAGTTAAAGTAACACACGTCAAAATATCCACTGGCTTCAATAGAGTGCCGCAGTGACGCGTCCTAAAACCCGGAAGTAAGTTAGCATGTTTACCACTTCCGGTTCCTTCGCCAAAAAGCAACGCAATCTCTCCGTAGGGTTTAGGACAGTGTTTCTCAAACTTTTTCATACCAAGGACACTTAACCAATAAAAAAACACTCGCGGACCACCTAACTCCACAAATATCCCAAAACACATCGTTTTTCTAGAACAGATTATAAATCGCCTGGATATGGGACAAACAAGTGGCAACATGTGTGACGAAGGTGTTGCCCTGGGCTATATCATGCAATAGAAAGTGAAACTTAAGCTCGTTCCATTGCGGAGATATTCCCGCGAGAGTGCGGAAAACTTTTATTTATTTATTTATTTCAAATGTGAAATGTTATCAATATCAATCACGGACCACTAGGGGGCGCTCACGGACCACCGGACCACACTTTGAGAAACACTGGTTTAGGAGAATATCTGGAACTAAGGTCTGGGGTTGAGACACATCGAAGAGACGGATCACGTTTTGTTCTACGACATTAAATCCATCAGCAGTGGCCCCGCTGATTTCTGAAGAGTTGACGGCCGTCGCCTCTCCGGTCCTTGTAATTCTGTTTTCTGTATATGTATGTAAATGAGCTGTGTAGTTGCCCCAACGTCATTGGCTGCCATCTCCTGGTCCGAGGACACTGATTGGAGCGTGCCGGGCCCGACGCACTCCAAACCCCGTGCAGCCCCAGCGCACACCTTCCGGAGGTGACTACAAAGCCTGGGGGCACCTATCACTCGGGAGGCTCTGCTGTCGTGGACCCGTTAGACCAGGGGTTCTCAAAGTTTTGATGAGTGAGGGCCAATCTAGGTTCCCAATATTGGATTGAGGGCCGCCCAAGAAAAAACGGAACACAAAAATAATTCCAAAACAAATCCTTTCTTTATTGTACTAACCAATTACCGCAACTCGCGAGATGCCTAGTTGCCATGCAACCAGTAGTCTAGCAAACTTTCCACAAGCTGTCATTCATAATTTAGGAATGACAACCCAGGGGGCGCAGTTTTACCATTCTTAAATTCCATTCTAATTCTTACTAGATACAACCATGGAGGATTAAAGTATAACGCATGCATTTCAGCGTGTCACATTAACTATCGCGGGCCGCCAGAAATATTTCCGAGGGCCGCCATTGGCCCGCGGGCCGCACTTTGAGAACCCCTGCGTTAGACTGTCAGAACGTGTGTGATACGTGTTCAGAGTAGTGTGTTTAGATATGTGTTAGAGTAGCGTGTTTTGGTTTCCCTGTGTAGCTGCATTTCCCTGCGGCCTCTCCCATTAGCAGTGATTAGCAGTCAGGTGTGGATTTAGGCTCACCTTCAGAGTCCTCCTTCTGTTTACCTGTGCCCTTTGGCTCTTTGGTTTGGCTTAGGCTAGATGTGCCCTCCTTTTGTTATCCCATTAAACCCAATTATAATTAATTACCAATTCCATGCTGGTGTGTGTTGCCTTCCTCATCCCCAGTGGGTTCGTAACAACGTGTCTGAGAAACGATGGTTGTTACCAAGTGGCTGAACAGGACTACAGAAGTCGTGGAGGCCGTTGTACGTCATGACGCCGAACACGTGAACACTCCTCTGAGTTAGTTTCTGTTCTGCTTGAAAGCAAGTCCCTGCCTCCTGCAGAGTGTTCAAACAAACGCTTCAACTCGTCCCATCTAGAATCTGCATGTTTGAATATGGATCTTAAGTCGGCGTGACGTTGAAGCAGCGACCCTGCTGTCGTTCCTTTATAGCATCACGTTAGCATTTTGCTTCTGGCGACTAGATTATCTAGTTTATAGATTATATAGCTGATATAGGCTTAGTCTGTCGGGGGACATCTTAACCCAGCTTCCCCACATGTCTTTCTTTTTGGTGTCTATATACGCCGGGATCCGGAGTCATGGATGATCCTGCGGTCCTGTGTCCTGGATCGCGAGCCCTGGATCTTGAGTCGTGGCTGTGGTCCTGGATCATAGGTCCTGGATGGATATCCTCGTGGATTCATCTTCCTATTATACACACATGCATTTCCAAACATTTGGACTACCTATGTTGCAAATGTATTATCTCTTCAATTTCCACACGGCATCTATTGCACGTCTGTCCGTCCTGGGAGAGGGATCCCTCCTCTGTTGCTCTCCCTGAGGTTTCTCCCATGTTCCCTTTAAACTGTGGGTTTTCTACGGAAGTGTTTCCTTGTACGATGTGAGGCTCTAAGGACAGAGGGTCTAAGGACAGAGGGTCTAAGGACAGAGGGTCTAAGGATATAGGGTCAAAGGACAGACGGTCTAAGGACAGAGCGGTTCTAAGTACAGAGGTCTAAGGACAGAGGGTCTGAGGACAGAGGTTCTAAGGACAGGAGGTCAAAGACAGAGGGTCTAAGGACCAGATTGGTCTGAGTTCAGAGGATCTAGGACAGAAAGTCTGAGACAGAGGGTCAAAGACAGAGGGTCAAAGGTGACAGAGCGGTCTAAGGACAGAGGTCAAAGGACAAGAGGTCTTAAAGGACAGAGGGTCTAAGGACAGAGGCGTCTAAGGAACAGAGGTCTAAGGGACAAGAGTTCTAAAGGACAGAGGGTCAAAGCGACAGAGGGTCTTAAGGACAGAGGGTCCTAAGGACAGAGGGGTCTGAGGACAAGGGCTGAGGACAGAGAAGCGTGTCGTATTGTCATACTGATATTCTGTACAAACTGTGAAGTCCACTGAGACAAATGTAACATTTGTGATATTGGGCTATAAATAAACATTGATTGATTGATTGATTGATTGATTGATTGATTGATTGATTGATTGATATATTTATGATTCGAAAATGATAAAAGTAGGGTAGACATGTGGAGATTATCCGGCTGAACAAAACGTGTCCCGTCTCGTAAATGCGTTTCAGCCACAGACCTTAGTTCCAGCTATTGTCCAAAACCCTACGGAGAGATCGCATTGCGTTTTCACGAAGGAACCGGAAGGAGTTTACTTCCGGGTTTTAGGACGCGTCACCGCGGCACTCTACGTAAACTCACACACACTGTAACATCTTCACCTACAGTCTAACTATTGTCTGTCTGGGTGCATCCATTGTGTGCTCCAGGAATCACGATTAGATGGACGCTGCACGGAGAGTGGATTAAAGTTGGACACAGGGAAAAAAAGGCTTGAGATACATTCAGACTCAAAGATAATTAATTCCGTCTCATTTGTATCGACCGCCGTATTGAGTTCTTAGCTGATGGACAACTTCCTGGCAGCATACACAGTTTAACTTGTTTTCCTCCAGACCTGCAGTTTCTCGTGTATTCACGAAGCCCAGCGGGGGATTTCTCTGCAAACACATTTTTAACTTCAGCTTCTCCGCCTCCGCCTCCACTCGTATCACCTTGGAGCGTTTCTGAATCTATTGGCCCCGCTTGGCACCGTTCGATTGATTTTGTCTGCAATGCTGCCCCGAAATTCAACTCTGAGTTGCATCGGCACACGCCTTCGGGCTCAGAGGAGGAAACACAGACACAGCGTGAGAATGTAGATGTCTCTTAGTGTTGACAGCAGATTACACAAACAACACTTCTACATCTTACATCGGCAAACTTTGTGTCCTGCTCCATGTACAGGCCTTGGTGTCCTGTGATCACGTCTCTGTGCCTCTAAGTATGGCAACAAAACCTTTAAAACTATGACCATTTGTTGCTCGATGTTTGGATCATTATAGCGTCATACATGTTGGATACTGAGGCGGATCTGTTTGGAAATACGTACTGTTGTACCCTGGATTGAATGTAACAAGAAGTTAGAGGCTTTCATTTGACATGTCATGTATACAGTATTTATACTTTAATGTAAGTAAAGAGGGTATGTACCATTTTGGATCAGAAGTGAATTTTCCTTTCGTCATGAAAAAAAGTCAGACTTTTGAAGAAAATAAAAATAAAGTCAGAAGTTTCAAAAAAAGTCAGAATTTTAAATAAAGTCAGAATTTTCTGAAAAAGTCGGATTTATAAAAAAAATCTGCATTTTCAAAGTCAGAATTTTTTTAAGTCAGAATTTTCAAAAAAAGTCAGAATTTACAGAAACAGTAAGAATTTTCATAAAAAGTCATATTAAAAAAAATCAGAATTTACAAAAAGTCAGACTTTTCAGAAAAAGTCAGATTTTTGAAAAAAGTCTGAATTTTAGACAAAAGTCCGAATTCTGAAAAAAGTCCGAATTTTCCAAAAAGTCAACATTTTGAAAAAAGTCACAATTTCAAAAAATTTAAGAATTCTCAAAAATTCTGAATTCTGAATACAGTCAGAGTTTTGAGAAATAAAGTAAATTTTTTGGAAAATAAAGTCAGAAGTAAAAAAAAGAATTCTAACCTTAAAATCTATATTTAAAAAGTCAGAATTTTGAAAAAAGTAAATTTTTTAAAAGAAAGTCAGAAAGAAAAAAAAAGAATTCTAACTTAAAATCTGATTTAGAAACATTTCAGAATATTAGAAAAAGAGTCACAATTATTTATTTTTAAGTCAGAATACTGAGGTGAAAAAGATCTGAAAAAAAATTATTAAGAAAATGTTTTACAAGTATACAAACAAACATTCAAAATGATAGGTACCAATGCCCTGCTGTGTTACCTGTTCAGGTGTAGCCATGAAGTTGATGCTGGTGTAGTGACGGTCGTCTTCCTGAAGCAAACTGAAGGTGAACTGGTAATCAATTAACAGGTTGTCTAGGGACAGAAAGATAGAGAAAGGGAGGTGAGGAAAAACAACATGAACACGGATAAAACAAATCTATACGGAGACACAACAACATTACTGCTTGTGTCAAAAGGCGGTCAAATAATCCGTTGGGTTGACATGTGTTCGTAATAAAGTTCTTTGTTGGGATTTAAATGTATGGTTTATTTTTGTAAGGAGGCCAATTCCGAATAAAACTTTTACTGCGTCTCGTTTTTTGATGAAAACATGAAGCATAGTTTTGAAAGTAAAAACATGCGAGCCGATGACCTTGAGTCGATACTCAGCTAGATACATGACATTACAGTGGAGGAGGATTTGCTCAAAGACCTTTAAGCAAGGACAACAACAGCACGTGTGTGTACCGCACATAAATGTTGTATAACTATGTCACAATGCCATTTACTTAGACATAATAGCGTTGGATCAATAGAGCATGAGGCCGCCTCTAAATCAGCGAGTTCCATCGGAGCATTAATCATTTCTGAGAGCTTTGTCAGAGAGACACAATGGCCGACGATCAGTGATTCAACATCTGGACGGACAGCGGGAGGACGCACTGGTTCACCTTGTCTTCTCCCTTCTGAGGGGCAGGAATGGGAACAACGAAGGAGGGGGAGGAAGGAAGCAAGGAAGGCGAGGAATGGGAGCCAATGAGGAGAGGAGAAGGGAAAAACGAGGAGAGGAGAAGGAATGGAGGAGGGAGGAAAGAAACAACGAGAGGGAGGATAGGGAGGAAGGGAACGACGTGGAGGGAGAAGGGATATGAGGAGGGAGGAAAGAAAACAACGAGAGGTAGGAAGGAGGAAGGAACGACGTGGAGGGAGGAAGGGAGATGAGGAGGGAGGAAAGAAACAAGTGAGGAGGAGGAAGGAGAGGAAGGGAACGACGAGGAAGCGCGGAGAAGGGAAAAAACGAGGAGGGGAGGAAGAGAGCAACGAGGAGAGGAGGAGGGAAAAAAACGAGGAAGGAGGAAAGGAATGAGGAGGGAGAAGGAAGAGGAGGGGAGGGAAGGAGAGCCAACAAGGAGAGGAGGAAGGGAAAAACGAGGAGGGAGGAAGGGAAATGAGGAGGCGAGAAAAAACAACGAGGAGCGGAGGAAGGGAGGAAGGAACGACGAGCGAGGGGAGGAAAGGGAATGAGGAGGGGGAGGAAAGAAACAAGAGGAGGGGGAGGAAGGGAAGAACGAGGAGCGGAGAAGGAGGAAGGAACTACGAGGAGGGGAGGAAGGGAACGGGGAAGAGAGAGAAACAGAAGCTCTGAGGCCATGAGAGGATAACGGGGTGAGAGGATATTTTTTAAGTTAATCCGCATGACTGCTGAGTGCTAAACCTGCAGGGTGTTCCAGGTGTGTGTGTGTGTGTGTGTGTGTGTGTGTGTGTGTGTGTGTGTGTGTGTGGTGTGTGTGTGTGTGTGTGTGTGTGTGTATGTATGGGATGCATCCAAGGACAGCTCAGGTTAAAACAGACTCAGGCAGACAAAGCTTGTGAAAGTGGATGTTTTTTCACACACTGGGAAGTATTCATATAGTTGTTGGTCCATCAGACGACAATGCAAAGCACAAAGTAATCAGACTTAAATATATTTTAAAATATACATGCAGCTTTTTCTTGAATTGCTTCACGCAAGAGGGGAATGTGATGTTGTGTTTCACTGCACATTTCGCAACCAGCGACAGACACAAATAAACTCTGCTGCTTGTGTGTGTGTGTGTCCAGGCTGGAGTTGCTCTTCTCTTTAGACGTGCAAGTAGGTAAGATGTCTGTGAGATACGACAGCAATGCGTTTAGGAGGTTCCTTTTTAGTCCATGTTGCTATTTAATATTGTTAACAATGTCTATATATCATTGAAATTGTGTTATATTATCAAAAGTCAAAATACGCATTATGCACGATGGCTCTTTTCACAGAATCGTAGTTAGTTGTTAAAGTCTGAATTTTGAGGAAAAATGCGGATTTCAGAAAATGTTCTGACTTTAAAAGAAGGGTAAGAATTTTGGAAAAAGTTATAAAAGAAGAAAAAAACGCAAATCGGAGGAAATTCGAAAAAAAGTCAGAATTTTGAAAAAAATCAGAATTTTGAAAACAATTTGGGAAAAAATACAAATCTGAGAAAATTCTGAAAAAGGTCAGGATTATGAAAAAAAATTCAGGATTATGAAGAAAGTCAGAAATCAAAACAAAAATCACAATTCTGAAAAAGCTTAGGCTTACGAATGAACAATGTTTATATCATCCAAATGATATATTATCAAAAGTAAAAATACGCACTATGCACAATGGCTCTTTTCACAGAATCGTAGTTAGTAGTTAAAGTCAGAGTTTTGAGGAAAAATGTGGATTTCAGAAAATGTTCTGACTTTAAAAAAAGGGCAAGAATTTTGGAAAAAGTTATAAAACAAAAAAAACGGAATTCTGAGGAATTTTGAAAAAAAAGACAGAATTTTGAAAAAACTCAGAATTTTGAAAAAAAAGTCAGGATTATGAAGAAAGTCAGAAATCAAAACAAAAATCACGATTCTGAAAAAGCTCAGGCTCACGAATGAACAATGTTTATATCATCAAAATGTTATATTATCAAAAGTAAAAATACGCATTATGCACAATGGCTCTTTTCACAGAATCGTAGTTCGTAGTTAAAGTCAAGAGTTTTGAGGAAAAATGCGGATTTCAGAAAATGTTCTGACTTTAAAAAAAGGGCAAGAATTTTGGAAATAGTTATAAAACAAAAAAAACGGAATTCTGAGGAAATTCGAAAAAAAGTCAGAATTTTGAAAACAATTTGGGAAAAAATACAAATCTGACAACACTCTGAGAAAAATCAGGATTATGAAGAAAGTCAGACATCAAAACAAAAATCACAATTCTGAAAAAGCTCAGGCTCACGAATGAACAATGTTTATATCATCAACATTTTATATTATCAAAAGTAAAAATACGCACTATGCACAATGGCTCTTTTCACAGAATCGTAGTTCGTAGTTAAAGTCAGAGTTTTGAGGAAAAATACAGATTTCAGAAAATGTTTTGACTTTTTAATTTTGGAAAAAGTTATAAAACAAAAAAAACGGAAATCTGAGGAATTTTGAAAAAAAAGTCAAAATTTTGAAAACAATTTGGGAAAAAATACAAATCTGACAAAACTCAGGATTATGAAGTAAGTCAGAAAACAAAAATCACAATTCTGACAAAGCTTAGGCTTATGAATGAACAGTGTTTATATCATCAAAGTGTTATATTATGTATTATGTATTATGCAGGATGGCTCTTTTCACAGTATCGCAGTTACTCAAGACATGCCTGCATCCGTGTATTCAATAACTGCATCAGTCAAAGAGGCTGTGAGGCAGCAGAGGAGAGTCTGTCAAACACTGTAAAAATGCTTCATTATAATATATCAAACCCTCCAGAGGTGCAACAGGTAATCTGCTGCTGTCTAACACTGATCCGTCAGCAGAGGTTCTGTAAAGAGCTTTTTCAACAAAGCAGAGAACCTTTATGTCACACTGCAGATAAAGATGTGAAGTTACCACCTTCCTCTCAGCTTTTACAGTCCCGGAGCGTCGCCGAGACGAAAGCAGAATCATGTTTGACAAACACTCTTGTTTTGTTCATCCTTCATGGCAACTTAGCCCGCGCCGCAGATATCATCAGATCAAAGACGATATTTTCCTCCTAACATCTTCCTCCCTCGCTCAAAGGCAGCTTCTTGTTTATCCCATAAGGCTTCAGTGTTTGGGTTTTTTAATGGGGAGTGTGTGCATATGTGTGTGTGTTTGCCTCCCAATGCATGCAATACACATAATGCACTATTTCTATTTGATTTGTATTTACTTGCACATCTCAAAACATAGAGTCAGAGTCATAAACATTTAATCAAATGGCTATAATGTAATGGTTTGATCCTGCAAACTGTCTTTTAATGAAATGATAGCCATTTATACATTATAGACATAACTATAGCCATTTAGAAATGTTTAGGACTATGCCTATGTTCTTACATTATTTTATCTGTTTTATTTGCTCTATAATAATAACAATAGCTTGGATTGATATAGCGCCTTTCATGAGACCCAGGGTCCCTTTACAGAGAAGAACAGGAGTAGAAACAGACATAACAAAAGGCAGTCAGACAAACAGTCAGACAAAACAACAAATAGATTAGGGGCCAAAGGCCTTAGCAAACAGTTGGGACTTGACGGCCCTTTTGAAGGCGTCAAGCGTGGGGATGTTGTGGATCTTCGCAGGGAGAGCGTTCCAGAGGGTGGGGGCTGCCACGCTGAAGGCTCTGTCCCCGAAGGTTCTCAGTTTGGTGCGGGGGGTGGTGAGCAGGCCAGAGTCTGAAGACCGCAGGTTCCGGGGTGGGGCATGTGGGTGAAGGATGTCCGATAGGTACTGGGGGGCAAGGGCATGGAGGGACTTGTAGGTCAGGAGGAGGACTTTGTAGGTGATGCGGGACTTGACCGGCAGCCAGTGGAGGTGGATGAGGGTGGGAGTGATGTGCTGCCACGGCTTTGTGTGTGTGAGGACCCGAGCAGCACAGGTTTGGACATACTGGAGCCTGTCCGGGGTTTTGTTGGGAACCCCGAACAGGACACCATTGCAGTAGTCCAAGCGGGTGGTGACAAACGCATGCACTAGGGTTTCGGCAACCGACTCCGAGAGTGACGGTCGGAGTCTGGCAATGTTCCTCAGGTGGTAAAAGGCCGATTTGGTCACAGATTTGACGTGGGAATGGAAGGAAAGGGTGGAGTCGAGGATGACACCCAGGTTGCGGGCTTCAGGAGATGGGGAGATGGAGCAGCCGTCGACCTCGATGACGAAGTCACCAACCTTCTGGAGCAGTGCCTTGGGTGTCACAACCATGAGCTCTGTTTTATTGCTGTTCAGCTTAAGATAGTTGGAAGACATCCATGTTTTGATGTCATGCAGGCAGTTGAGGCTGAGGGGGGGAGCTGGGAGGATGGAGTGGTGCTGAGATACAGTTGGGTATCATCAGCGTAGCAGTGGAAATTGAGTCCATGATGGCGGATGATCTGGCCGAGGGGGAGCATGTAAATGGTGAACAGGTGGGGGCCAAGCACAGAGCCCTGGGGTACACCGTGATTGGCTGGGGCTGGGGGTGAATTTGAGCCATTAATAGTTACAAACTGTTCCCTGTTATGGAGGTAGGATGTGAACCAGGACAGGGCTGTGCCAGTCGGGTTGCAAAGGGGCGGAAAGTTTCCATGTGAAGTTAAGGTGGGGAATTTTGGAAATATTCGATGCAAAATTAAACAAAAAACATGACATTTCAACAGATTATTTTTTTTGGGATTTTTTTTTTAAAGTAGAACAGAACAAGTTTTAATTATTTTATTGAACAATTATTTGTTTCATTGAAGAACGAAAACAGGAATGTTGAGTTAAATGTTACTCATCCCCCCCAACCCCTACTCACTCCAAAAATCCCATTCTAAATGTTAAATGAAAAGAGCCCCTCTCCCTCCAAAAAGTCCCATTAAACATGCAAATCTTCCTTCAAGCAATCCTCTGCATTGTTGCTAAAGCCTTTCAGTCAACGGGCTCTTCCTGGGCCTCATCAACGTCACACTCTGAGTCGTCCTCTTCAGTGTCACTGTCCAGCCTTGTTGAGGATGGCACTGTGTCCGGCTCAGAGGGCCTTAGGTTTGCCAGAATGCCAACCAGTGTTTCCACTCTCACATGTGTGAGCCTGTTGCAAACCTTTGTGTGGTCTCAATAGCCATGCAGTAAGCAGTGTGCTCTGGCATGGATATTCAAGTGTACTTGAATGGCATCTGTTTGTTTTAGTCAAGATTATGCTAAAATATACTTTCCCCAACTATATTTAAGTTCCCTATCAAGAGCCAACCTTCAATTTAGAAAATTCACAGTTTATTCCCATGGAAAGTTTCCATCTTTGAAAATTCCCGGAATTTTGCAACCCTATGTGCCACCTAGGAGGTCAGATAGGCGGGTGAGTAGGATGGTGTGGGAGATGGAGTCAAACGCTGTAGAGAGGTCCAGGAGGATGAGGATGCTGAGGCGGCCAGAGTCAGCAGCAATGATGTCCTATATATATGTTGCTCTGTTGGAGGAGCCTGCAACGTAAGTTTTTCATTGACATATCTACACTGTAGCTAATGTGCAAATGACAATAAAGCCTTGCAACTTGATAAGAACAGGCTTTGGGAGAAGCAGGATTAAGAATAAAATAAAATAAATATCAGATTACTGATACATTTCTAAAATGGTGGATTATTAGCACGATTACAGTGTTAGCAAAAACCTAAAAAGATCATATGTTTGTTGTAAAGGATCAGACGTTATCTCTTCTCTGTCAGCTGTTCTGTGGGATAATACTTTAAGTGAGAATATATACTACTTGCATAAAATCCAGACTTTGTTTTTCAAAAAATTTCAATTTTTTTTTTCGAAAGTCAAGCTTTTAAAAAAAGTCAGAATGTTTTCTCAAATTCTGATTTTTTTTCATATTTCGTTTTTTTTTATTATCACTTTTTGTAAATACTCAAATCTCACTTTTCCCCAACAATCTATTGTTTTCCCAAAATTCGCACTTTTCCCAAAAAAAATCTCACTTTTTACAAAAATATCTCACTTTCATTTTTTTTTACAAAAAAGGTCCCATTGTTCTGTTGTCTTACATAATACACTTCAGTGAAAACTTCTTAAAGATATTTGCTTTAGGTGACATTTTGTTACAGGTAACTAGTAATTTAATTTTTTTTTTAATTAACCCTCCCAACCCAGCTGTGCATGTTTACATTACATTACATTACATTACATGTCATTAGACGCTTTTATTCAAAGCGACTAACATACTCAACACTGTGGACAATCCCCACAGGAGCACTTTGGGGTGAAGTGTCTTCAGGGACACAACGACATGCTGACTGCAGAGGGGTTTGAACCTGTGCCCCCCTGATCCTAACACCAACACACTAATCCAATGCGCCTCCTGTTTACAGGTGTGTGTTAGTGTGTGAACAGATTAGATTACATCACAAAAGTCTCCCATCAATCCTCCCTCTGTGTGTTTCCAATATGTCTGATTTCAAGGCTGTTAGGAAGCAGAGCGGCAGCAAAGTTCATCTCGGCTAATTACAAATCCCATCTGAGAAATCTGACTGCAGTTTCACTTAGGCAAACTCGATTACACGCGTACCAGTGAGAATTCCCCACTCTGGATGAATTGCATCGAGGTATCACTAAAGGTATTAACAATCCCCAGAAGAGGAGGGAATAGAAAACGTCTGTGGCAATTCCTCCGCTTCACAGATGGGTGATCGTATTACCATAATACGTACGCTGATTCAGCCTGAAACAAAAAACACTGAGAAGGAGAAGCTGACGCTATCTGATATTCCAGCAGTCTGCAATGTGAACTCTCCGACAGAGTCACTTTGTCAGAATATCTCGCTGAGCTTTCATTGTTAACAAGTCATTATTCTCGATCTGCAACACCGGCATCATCACCTTGCTGAGATAACAGGTGAGTCAACGGCACCTTCAGCACTGAACGGAGGTCAAGGTGACCTGGAGGTAATGTATGCATGAGGTCAGGTGACCCCCATTTATTAGAAGCTCCCTGACACAGGGATCTGAGGGATGGATACTTTTTCTGGAGACCATTTACTGAGTCAAAGCGTGGCCAGGACACTCAACACATCAATGCGTTTTTAAAGGAGGGAAAAGAAGGGGCATACTTAAACTAAACTGGGAGTAAAATGTGTGTAAGAGTCATTAAAGTTTTGTTCGTTGGTCTTTGTTTTTCCCTTTCAATAACCCTCATTCATTTCTTAAATATTCACTTTATTATTATACACCGTATCAGCCACATCACAGACTACATTAATGCCTACAATGTCTTGTTTTTCATTACTGCACATATTTTATTCCATTTCTACGATTTCAACCATATTCAATGTAAATACTGCTATATTTGACTATATACTTAAATATGTGTTAATGTTATAATAGTTTTCTTAAAATAGTTTTCTCTCTGTGTTTTTGGTTTAATTTGTATGTACGTTTATGTATGCATCCCACACACACTGATTCTGATTCTGGTTGAGCCCGGTCCCTTTCCCCACTTCCGGTTCAAAGTCTAGGCCTATGTGTTAGCTCGTCCAGTTTAGCACTAGCCGCAATGTAAACATTATATTTGATTAAATATCATTTACACCTATGCAGTGGTTTAACAGAGCCACATCCATCCCTTGATAGTGACTGGCAGGATGACATATGAAAATGTCCAAAAATATCATATATGAGGACATTTTGAATGACTCTTTAGTGTCTTTTGTAAATGGCCACGACTATGAGGAGCTACAAAAAGTACCAAAACATATGAGCTGGTCCGACTAAAGCTCACGTGGACAGATTAGAATAACTCTCACGGCCAGAAGGAGAGACAGTTATAAGAAAAGTTAACCTATTAATCTCTCAGTGTGCTATTTTAGCCTGCAAACATATACTGTACCTACCTACCTA
>RQJG01038141.1:0-14134 GCA_009756435.1 Chionodraco myersi | reverse complement strand
ATTGTTCAAATGATAATAAACATTAGCATAAAGCATATTTGTCCACTCATACGTTGATGAGTATTAAAAACTTGAAAAATATTCCTCTAAGGTACATTTAGAACAGATCAAAAATGTGCGATTAATTTGCGATTAATCGCGATTAACTATGGACAATCATGCGATTAATCGCGATTAAATATTTTAATCGACTGACAGCCCTAATTTATTTACTTTTGTTTCAACATTGGATATTTTGTGTTTGTGGTGGATTCAATCGAATATTGAGAAAATTATGTATGTAAAAAGGTTTTAATTACATTTTACGTTTTTTTTAGTTGACGCTTTTTTTTACAGTTTTATGATTACCTTAAAATTACAAAGAAAATCTTAAAGTCTTATAATAGTAATACACTTTTATATTACGAGTTACATATTTAATTACAGATAATACTTTTTATTTGACGTACATCTGCATTTATTTTCTGAAAGTGCAAAAATACTGTAAATATTATATAGTAAATTTACTGAAAAAAAAAAGGAAATAAACGTTATTTGTGGTTATTGTCAAAATACTGAAAATAATGTTTTGGGTTGTTAATTTATAGTTAATATCTACCATTTTACAGGATTTTGCAAGTTATTTAAAAAAACATGATACTTACTATAAACATTTACAGTTATTTCCTGTAAAATTACGATCTTTTTTTACAGTGTATAATAGACTGCAAAACAGAGTAGAGTACTGCAGACTCCAATGAGTTGTTTATAACAGACTCACACTAACAATAGATATTGTTATATGTCATTTAGCTTTAATCTCCAGTTGTAACAGATAATTAGTTACATAACAAAAGTGATCAATGTATACATACAGATGCAGTCACAGAAATTCTGGAGCATTTACATCAGAATACAAGGACAGTGACATTCATTTAGTTTAGAGTTCCATTCCAATATGTTGTATGGGTGTATATGGTTATGTATAGGTTACATAATTTAATTGGGCACATAATCCAGTATACAGTTGTAAAGATTTCAAAGGGACCCATACAGCTTTTGCAAAGCAGCTCAGTTCCACAAAATGATGTAGATTACTATGATTTTCTCTATTCCAATTTAAAGACGAGTTTTATAAAATTCTATAGAATTCTATAGAATTTAGTATAGGTTGCATCAGAGAGAAAATGTCATGCATGCTATAGATTTCTACAAATTTCTATAGATTTCTATAGATTTCTACAGATATGTCATGAGTCGGTTCTGTCCTATAGAATTCTTTAGATTGTTATAGTTTTAATTATAGAAGTTTATAGAAAAGTACACATTTATAGTATTCTACAGAATGATCTAGAGATTTCTATAGTATTCTATAGAATTCTTTAGCATGGCTTACAAATACGACTATGTTCTATAACATGCTATAGATTTCTACAAGATTCTATAGGATTCTATAGGATTGTATAGATTTTTTTGCTAAGGGTAGTTACAGCCATAACTATCGATTTAACCTAGCAAAATAACCCAACATTCTCAAGGTAGTGTTTGAGAATATAAAATAACCCAGCAAAAAATGTAATAAGACCAGGAACAATTAATATTACATATTTCCAACTTATCAACAGTCTGGTAGTCTTTTTCTTATATAGGCTCTGTGCACAAGATGGCGTCTATCAACTTCCGGTGGCTGGGTGTGCGGTTTGAGTACAGAGTTTTGACAGCTTGACAGTTAGACGGTCACACCGAGAGCAAGAATGAGCGGATTTCGGGGTAAAGAAAAGCGATTGGCCTTCCAGCGTGTAAGAAAGTCGGCACTACATTGCTGTGTGCCCCTTTGGACAAATTCGTCCCGTTATCAGAATCAGAATACCTTTAGTCCCACAGAGAGGAAATGTGCAGCGTTACAGCAGGAAAGACCCACAGACAGCTTAGTGCTGAATATCTTACGTTAAAAAGTACTAAGTTATAATATAATAAACAATATGCTAAAAAAAAGATAAAAAGTTACATAATTTTCAAAAATACAGATAAAAAACAAATCAAATCTACAAATCAAATCCTGTAGCAGTTCTTAGGATTTAGCAGCCCGGTATATATATTACAGTTATTAAAGATGGTATATGTATATAAAGTATATATTGCACATAAAGCACATAGTTTGACGGTATTTAACAGCAGCAAGTTACACAATGTTATAATCGGGAGATAAGTTTCCATTCATTTCGGCAAGCCTGGGCAACAACGATTAAAAGATTTCTTGCTCCCAAACCAATTGTGTATTTCATTACAAAAAGCAGTTATACCATACTATGTTTAGGTACTAATGAATTATATCCTCAAAACAAACGCACACATAAATAACAAAGGAAAATACATAATTTAATAAATCCACAATATGATAACATTTTACAGATTAATTTAATAAACTTTTACAAAACATAGGTTGATGTTATATCGGGGGGAAAATACATATTTAAACATTTCAATTAGTCTCTGCATATTTAAGTAATGCTAGTTTATATAACAGATGAACAGATGTACAATATCCAGAAAGTAGATGCAAAAAATATATATAATGTGTGCATTTCCAACATTTCCTCTGAAAGAGTGTTAAGGCCCTGACACACCAAGCAGTCACCAGAGGACTAGCCGACGCTGAAGTCGGCTGTTGCCTGGCCGTGTTCTCCTGCGTTTTGGCCATGTGTCGCACGGGAACACACCGCACCGACTTCAGTGCGTGAGTGGCAATAACTCTCCTTACCAGCAGGCGGCGGTAGTGTGTATTCGTCATTCAAAAGAGGCAGCAACCGGAAGACAGAGAAGAAGAAGAGTATCTTTTCACCGTAATATCATACAGAGCTGGCCTCTCCTGGATCAAGGTGATGAGCAGGTCTTCGTTTGCATCATTCCAGATCGCCATGATGAGATGAAAATGAATAGCAGTCTGTGTGTGCCTTCTTAAATCGTTTTTTTACGTCCCTCACTTCCGCTTCGCTTCTCATGCACTGATTTGCTAGCTGAACAGCCAATCAGAGTGATTATTTGTTCCGACTGCCAGAGCCGATGCATGGCCGATTCAACATGTTGGTCTGGCAGTCCAAATAAGGCGTGTCACGGTCGATGGTGCGGGACACACCAACCTGACTACGGCGCTGCGAATGCCCGACAGCCTCTGATGGCCTCTGACTCCCAAAATCGGGTTGGTGTGTCAGGGCCTTTAGTCGTTGAGTTGAGTAGTGAGCCATTCGGTTTTTTTTCATGGTGCGATGTCTGCTGAGAAGTCCTTGTATGCCTCGCTGACTTTGAGGACATCTGGGTCTGGCAGCTCCCCCCGCACGGCCTTGTAACGTGTACTCCTTTGAACATATTTATATGATAATTAGGATATTAACAACAATTTTACACTCAGACAACAATCACAAAGTTGTAGCAGGCTACATACAATTACTTAGGTAGATATTACCTTACACCGTCAGCAACTGTAAACTGCTTTGGCTAAGTGGAAGTGAACACCATGTCACTCACTCTGCCTGGTTTCACACCCTATTAATTACACAAAATAATTGACAAATTAATTGAAAAGGTCGTTGATGCAACATACTAGATCAGCTCTTGGCACAAAGGAAATACTCATTAAACCGTGGATTGGTTGTGAACACATACTGTACTTACCATGGTTCTTGGCTTGTGCCATCGCTGCTCTGTTTCAGTGCAGCTGAGGACAGGGGGGACAGCAGCCAGGTTGAGTGTGGAGTAGTGTGCGGTCTGGAACAGCAGGAACACTTTGCCACTGCAATCTCCAAAGGTGAACAGTTCTTAAAACAACATGTTAGTCATTTTACATTTAGGACACTGCTTCAATACAACACAGACAAATGAGAAAACTGAGAGCAGGCTGATCAGGCAAGTAGTAGGTGTGGGAAAAAGCTGAATGGACAAAGTACATATTTTCTTCTTAATTATAGAGAGGTTTTTTATATATTCCTGACACAATGTCCCCTTTTTAGTAAAAGTGGATTAGCGGAATAGTCTTTTATTCCACTTTTATGTATAATCAAAAGGGTGGTTTTTTGGCTATTTGTGAGTAGGTAAGATACAGTATAACCTGTGATTTCTGCCTTGAGTGAAAAGATTACCCGTTAAGTATTTTTCAGAAAGTCTTGTTGCAGTTTCCAGATATCAGGAGAGGCACATGAGTCTCTTTGTTAATCATCAATGGTCTTTGCAATTAACAGGGGAACTCCAAGAGAGATCTTCCTCAGATATAATGCAGTTAAAGTCTTGTTAGTTAATGATTCATTTCCTGCAAGGCTCATAAAGAGGCTTGGAGACAATAGTCAGCCTGAATCATCAATAAATGTATTCATTCCAAGTAAGCTGACTTCGAGGTGAGAGGGAGTTCAAAGAAGGCCTGAGGGTATTAGGAACAGTTAACCTTTGTTAGTTAGCTAATCCTATGGATGTCATAAGACAAGGACGTTTAAAACCTATACAAGCATAGCTTTCAGTGGGAAAAACATGTGACATTTGTGTGGGGGGCTGGATGATGAAATGAGTGTGCGTTAAAACCTGCTGCAAAGTTCTACTATTTGGAAAACATGGCTATAATTACTGCTCAACTATACCTGTGTTTGTGTTTTATTCTTTCATGTGTGGGTACTAAATTGCTGCAACATTGTGGAGTGGTTTGCTTAAACATGCTTAATTACTCTGTATGAAGGAGGAGCAGTTTTGCATGAGAGGAGACATTCTTATTTAAACACGGCATGTCAAGTATCAGGGAAGTCTACATGTCTTAAATATATGTGTGTGTGTGTGTGTGTTTAATTACTTTGTATCAATAATGGCAGTCTGTGTAACAAGAAGCTGGAAATATGAGAAGTGAAACCTTTGTATTTGGAAGTAAGATGTGAGCAAGGGGATGTCTTTATTTAGACAGCTCTGATCTCTGGAATGCTGCATGGTAAACATGAGTGTGCGTTACTATTTCAGAAGCATTTCTAGAGGACTGCTTGAGAGCAGAGGTAATGTTTTCCTCGTTATTATTGATATTAAGGTAATTTACATGTATTACTTGTATTTAGCCAACTATAAACAACTGTATCTTAGACATATCTTTAAAATGCCAAGGGTGTGTGGAGCTGTGTGTATTGAACTGATGGGGGAGGGGGCCGGAGAGAGGGAACTCTATGCAAGAAGGGGTGAGTGTGAAAGCGGCAGTAATGCGGAACCACGGACACCAGAGGTGTTTGTTTTGCCTCAAACTGAAGAGACTCTTTTGTGGCATTTTATTGTGGCCAGCCTAAGGCACACCTGTGCAATAATCATGCTGTCTAATCAGCATCTTGATATGCCACGCCTGTGAGGTGGGATGTATTATCTCGGCAAAGGAGAAGTGCTCACTATCACAGATTTTTTTCAGATTTTTGAACAATATTTGAGAGAAATGGTTATGTTGTGTATATAGAAAATGTTTTAGATCTTTGAGTTCATCTCATGAAAAATGGGAGCAAAATCAAAAGTGTTGCGTTTATATTTTTGTTCAGTGTATAATACAAAATAACCTACAGTAAAGACACTTTACAGCAAATACAACAGCACAGTTTGTGCAAAATATCAGTATGAGAAAACGACACCCTCTGTCCTTATATGTTTCTGTTTTGGTGGTCGTGCCACAACCGTGCATGTATGCACAAGTCATAGGTGCGCTATAAAATAGCTCTGTCTACACCCCTGTAAAATAGTGCCTATATAATATCTATACGCTATCTATTGCTATCTATCGCTCTTCCCTCTACCGTTCTACCGTAGACCGGAAGTTTACAACCGCACACCCAGCCGACGGAAGTTGATAGACGCCATCTTGTGCAACTAGCCCATTGGGACAACGTCAAGGGTTGTGCCAATATATCTAGTTGAATTAGGATAAGTTAAAATATATATATTTAATTAATCCCCCTCCCCAGGGTCTAGCAGAGTCCTGCATCGGGTCGGGTACCCGACGGGTAAAAGGTGATTCGCGGGTGGTATTTTAACGCTTTATTCCGGGTTCGGTTCTGGGTAAAACAAAGATGATGCGGGTCGGGTCGCGGGTATTGCATAATAAATATATTAAAATAATAATAATTTAGTTTAATGTTTAAATCCTCAGACTTCTCCCCCGCGGGACCGCACATAATCATAACCTCTGCAGCGCATCAGTCTGCTGCTGAGCACGTCACATTCAAAATGGCTGAGGTGAAGCTCTCCAGCGGAGAATACAGTATTTTCAATAACACTTCCTCAAGAGCGAAATCCACCGTCTGGAGGCTTTTGGTTCCTAGATGCAGAAAAGAACCAACATCCCACGCTTTTTGAGACAAATATGCAACTGCGTGTGTTAATAATTGCACGTTTTCACTGCTCATATATAGGCTATGCGGGTTCGGGTCGGGTTGCGGATCTTGTGCCGACGGGTCGGGTCGGGTTACGGAACTAATTGGCAATATGTGCGGGTAGCGGGGCGGGTTCGGTATTGCACGTCGCGGGTGCGGGGCGGAGCGGGGCGGGAGCGGGGCGGGAGCGGGGCGGGAGCGGGTCTTGAAAATCAGACCCGTGCAGGACTCTGGGGTCTAGGCACTGGTGGTGGTGAAGGCATGAAGGGATTGATGGAGGTCAGTCTGAAGAGGAGTGGTTTAGACGTTAACCCTGGTTTCGGAGAAATGTGAGGTGGACGGGGTGGAGGAGGGCTGCGTCCTGTCTCCTGAAACCACAGCTGTCAGGAGGGGAGAAAGCAGATTTAAAGGTTTGACGATGTTCTATGATTGTGTTGAGAACTTCATAGTATGAAGTAAATACTTAAAACGACAGTTAATTATAAATCATATATGATCAATCATATTCTTGTATGAACCCATAATGAGAATGCTTCTTGATGGTTTTTGAATATGTATGTATGCTTACAATTTTAGTTGGTGCTGTTTGATAACTTTGCGTTTTAAAAACAGGGTGTTGACAGCTTCATAGTATGTTGAATACTTAAAACGAAAGTTAGTTATAATTAAATATAATCAATTATATTCTTGTATAACCCACAATGAAAATGCTTCATATTTTAGGTTTTTCTATATTTACAGCATAAACAAAACAAAGTGGTTTGTTTAGTTGAGTGTAAGGCCTAAAAATGATTTATGCCCTAATCTCTGATAAGAGAGTAGGCAGGTTCTTTCCTCTCCTCTCACAGCAGGGAGGGGGGCTCCGGACTTAAGCAGAAACACATTTGAGGCCTCAAAAGGGTGGTTATGTCATAGTCATAGAATATGTCTAGTCATGTTTTGTTTTACACAAACTTGGGAAGGTGTGTCTTATGCCAGAGCCAATAGAATATGTTGGTTGGGTATAGAGGAGGTGTTTGTGGGTTTTCTATCCGGTTTTTTGAGCATAAAAAGACTGGCTTTTTTGGATTTCGTCGGGGAGAGAGGGGGAAACCCCTGGTATACTCTCTCCCGGTAAGCTCTGTCCTTCGGAGCTGGGTTAATAGCTCTCGGTAAGGTTCTCTCAAACTTGGTAAATATCTCTTGATTTTCTTCATTGAAAGCTGAGTGAATGTCTTGGTTGAAATGCTGAGTGAATTTATTGAATGAATATGAATTAAGGTTTTAGATAAAAAATATATAACCCCATTTTGATATGTTTTGTATGATTATAATGTGTTAAAAGGTAAAGACTCTGTACTGGTTTGGACCTATTATTTTTCTTCAAATAAACTGATCTCACCTTTTGGATTGGGACAACTAAAAGGGAAAATCTGTGCTCTCCTCTCCTGCTTCAAAGGTAAGATTGCACCCTGCCACACACATGTTTAGGTAGGAACACACCCCATTTACTGATACCAAAATCCTTCGGGATCGCTTAAACAGATTAAAAAGAGTTGTCTGAATTGAAACAGCAGTTAATTGAACCTGGTTCTTCGGGGAGTTAATAGAGGTGAGATCTTGCTGACGTTTGGTGGATCTGAGCCAAGCAGTAAACTTACATAGACTCAGTAACTTCGGTCGGGTCAATTAGTGAGGTCAGAGTAATTTACCGGAATAAATTAATCGGGGCCTCACCAAGAACTCTAAACAATTGGCACTATCATCACAGCCCTGTGATGATAGCCTTCCCTGCTTTCTCAACAGCCATTGGATGAATCTGATTTTAGAAAAGCGTTTTAGCCAATCAAAATGAAATATGCGGGACATCGTCTCAATTTGCGGGACGCACCAAAAGTCGTGAAAATGCTGTGCAGTCCCGCACAAAGCGGGACATCTGGTCACCCTAGTCTCCCCCGGTCCGATTGCTCCAAGCGTCTCCCCGTCTTTCCTCTGCTCCTCTTTTGACGGACCACTATTGCGGTAAGCATGTTGTAACTTCCGGTTGTTGTTGTCATCTCCGGGTATCCCGTGTGCCTGTTCTGTTGCTGATAGCTTATTAACTTAACTTAATCGATAGTTTTAAAACTCTTGATCACCTGCCTGACGTTGTAATCACACATTACTACAGCTTAAGCACTCACAACTCTCCTTCTCTTAGCGACTGTAACTCCACAGTTGCCTACACTCTTTTCGGGTTTGCTAACGGTAGCTACTTTAGCTTGATAGCTAGCCATGGCTCTTTCCCCACCCTCTGGTGTTATTTCCTGCTCTTCCTGTCTCATGTTTGGTTACTTCCCGGCCTCCTTTACTGGTAAGGATACATGTGTTAAATGTAGTATAGTTGTTAGGTTGGAGGCGGGAATCATAGCCATAGAAGCCCGGCTCCGCATCTTAGAAAGTAACTCAGCTACAGTAAAGCCCATGTTAGCCAGTGCGGACCGGCCAACGGTAGCTCCTCTTAGCCGTCCCCTGGCAACTCCCGAGCAGCAGGGAGACTGGGTGACTGTTCAGAAGGGGCATAACACGAAACCCGCAGGTCCCCACCAACCCTTTCACGTATCCAACAGATATTCCCCACTCAGCGAGACACCCACTGAGAAGCCAACTCTGGTTATTGGTAGCTCTATTATGAGACACGTGAATTTAGAGACCGAAGCCTCCACAGTCACATGCATTCCGGGGGCCAGAGCGGGCGACGATGAGGCGCATCTTAAACTGCTGGCTAAAAAGAAACGTAAATACAGTAGGATTGTTATTCACGTCGGTGGTAATGATGTTCCAAGACCAAACTTAATGTGGAGTCGGTGTGTAGTTATGCTAAAACAATGTCGGACACCGTAATCTTCTCTGGTCCCCTCCCCAATCTGATCAATGATGACATGTATAGCCGCATGTCATCATTTCAGCACTGGTTGTTTTGGTGGTGCCCAGCAAACAATGTGGGCTTCGTAAATAATTGGACAGCCTTCTGGGGAAAACCTGGTCTGATTAAGAGAGACGGCATTCACCCTACTTTGGAAGGTGCAGATCTCATTTCTGCAAACATTTCAGGGCTTTGTGGACTTAATCCATGACAAACTGGAGTTGAGACCAGGAGGCGGAGTCGCAGTCTTACACGCTCCTCTGCGCTCTCTCCTAGGCAGTCATCCATAGGAATCCCGAACCCAATAAAATACCCAATATTAGCGGTGTGTGTGTCTGCCCAAGGACAATTTAAGGTAACACCTAATAGAGGTGTCATACATAATAACTAGGGCTGTCAAACGATTAAAAATTTTAATCAGATTAATCACAGTTTAAAAATTAATTAATCATGATTAATCACCATTCGAACTATGTCCAAAATATGCCATTTATTTATGTATATTGTTGTGGGAATGGAAAGATAAATGAAAGAAGGCGGATATATCCATTTAACATACAGTATCTATGTTTATTATAACATTTTTCTGCATGTCAAAATGAAAGACAACCCACACACCTATCAATCATCAAACCGTGGGGTCTTAATTCATTACGTGTTGATTTCTATCAACGGGGAGTACTTCAGGAAAGTCGACAGAGGGGGGCGGCGGCTAGTGGAGTACTTCGTGACCACAGAGTGTGAACGTTGTGATCAGCTGTTTTAGCGCAGTTCTCCAGTGATGGGGGGAGTCTCCCTCCGCAGCCGGTTGGCGTAGTTTTGGCACAGTTCCGTTGTACAGACCGACGTTAACAGCAGCCCTGTCTGTGCACACGGAGACCGACGCTGTCGTCCGGTGATCTAACCGCCTTCTGGAAAAGCTTCACAAGTACGTCGGTACGCAAATGCGCTTTGTGACACAAGTGACGGTACGCATTTCAGATTACGCACATAACCTGCGTACCAGTTAGTGCACCCCTGTACCAGAGCCATATTATTACTATTATATGGCTCTGCCCTGTACTACAGCAAGAGTATTCTCCGTCGGGACTTCCTGCAACAACACCACGCCGTTATCAAAGATGTTCTATTTAGAAGACGATCACTACGTGACAAAAGTTTTCAAAACCGTGGCTACTGAAATCAATCTTACTAACTGCTGTCTGTGCAATTTACTCCGCGCGAGTTGGCAGACTTTATTTTGCTTACTTTAACATCATTCTTCATGGTGGGGCTAAGCCATTTCTTGGTATGGGTGTAGCCTACCCCAGTCATACACTGGCGCTGCCACTGGTGGCACGTATGGGGCGGGCCATTCTGCACATGCGTTAAATGCGTTAAATATTTTAACGCAATTAATTCAAAAAATTAATTACCGCCATTAACGCGATAATTTTGACAGCACTAATAATAACCTAATAAAAGTAAATGTAACAACTACTACAGTGCAACAAAACAGGAAGATTAAATGTGGTCTCTTAAACATAAGATCTCTAGCATCTAAAGCAATATTGGTAAATGATTTAATATCAGATTATAATATTGATATATGCTGTCTCACTAAAACTTGGTTGAGACATGAAGAATATGTTAGCATAAATGAGGCCACTCCACCCAGCCATATCAACACTCATATTGCTCGAGTCACGGGCCGAGGAGGTGGAGTTGCAGCAATCTTTGACTCAAGTTTACTTATCAATACTAAACCAAAATTAAATTATACCTCCTTTGAAAGCCTCGTTTTTAGTCTTACGCATCCGACCTGGAAAACTTTGCAGCCAATCTTATTTTTTACAGTGTATCGTGCACCAGGTCCTTATTCAGAATTCTTATCAGAATTCTCTGAGTTTTTATCAACTTTGGTTCTTAAAACAGATAAAGTAATTATCGTAGGTGACTTTAATATTCATGTTGACGATGATAAAAATAGCCTTACTGTTGTATTTAACTCTATATTAGATTATGTTGGTTTCTGTCAGAGAGTAAATAAACCAACCCACTGCTATCATCACACTCTCGACATTGTTCTGACTTATGGTATTGAAATTGAGCAACTATTAGTCGAACCGCATAATCCTGCTTTATCCGACCATTTCTTAGTAACTTTTGAAGTACTATTACGAGACTACAAAGCATTAGTCAAAAGCTCTTGCAGCAGAAACCTATCTGTTAGTGCTATAGCCAAATTTAAAGAAGAGATTCCACCAATACTTAACTCGATAGCATGTCTGCATGTAAGGGAGGAAACTTATACAAAATGTACACCACCCCAAATTGATCATGTTGTTGATAGTGCTACAGATGCGCTGCGAATAAAATTAGACTCTGTTGCTCCTTTGAAAAAGAAGAAAATAAAACAACATAGATTAGCTCCATGGCAAAATGCCGAAACCCGCAAAATAAAGAAAAAGTCGAGACAACTTGAAAGGATATGGCGTTCCACTAAACTTAAAATCTCGTTTAATTGGCATATTTACTCTCAATGAATATAAGAAAGCACTGCGTAAAGCGAGAGCAGCCTACTACTCTTCATTAATAGATGAGAATAAGAATAATGCAAGATTTCTTTTCAGCACTGCAGCCAGGCTGACAGAGAGCCACAGCTCCATTGAGCCTTCTATTCCCATAGCACTCAGTAGCAATGATTTTATGTGCTTTTTTAACGATAAAATTGTTACTCTTAGAAACAAAATTAATGACCTCTTGCCTTTGACCAGTATAGTGTTATCAACAGCTCCCGGAAACGTAAGTTCTAATATTACACTAGATAGTAAATTAGAATGCTTTTCAGCCATAAACCTTGAACAATTAAATTCAATGATTCTCTCTTCTAAACCATCAACGTGTATGTTAGACCCAATTCCAACTAAGCTGTTGAAGGAAGTTTTTCCATTAATTAGCACTTCTTTATTAAATATTATGAATATGTCTTTCAATGTCTTTATGGCAGCATTGTTTTTTAACTGAGAGAAAGTCTTACTAGAAAGCCTCATAGTTTGGGGTTGGCGGACCAGGCCTTGATATTGGCACAAAATGCATTTGAGAAGGAAGTGTTTAAAACATTCTGTGCCAGCAGCAGAAGGGAAATACCCATATTTGGTTTTTGTATCTTTATTTACGTCCTCCTTCCTTCCTTGAGTTGTTTTTGTCATGGTCCTCTGCAGCAGCTCTGCAGGTATGCTGTTTAGCTAAACAAGGCCAACTGTCGTCTGAAGGAAGTGTTGAAACTATTCTGTGCCAGCAGCAAAAGAACAAGGTCCTTCTTTGTTTGCTGTAATGTAAAACATGTACGAAGGAACAGAGTTATTCAGATCATGCTGTTGTCACAGAAAATATAAACTAAATATATAGCTTAACAAATAAATAAATACATTGAAATAACCTTAATAAAGAAATACTGTGAGATTACTAATATTTATGAAATATGCTTTATCTACTATTACAGTTGCAATATTGGGGTGTGATTACAAATTATTTATATTACAGCTATTTGTGTAAAATGTATGAATGCTGATCTGTAATATATCTTCTTTGATGATCTGCAGTTTGAGAAGTTAGAAAAAATGATTTAAAAAAAGAACTATGCATTTTTTTCACAGAAAGGGTCTGAATGTCTTTGTTCCAGCTGCATGTGTTTCTGCCTCCCTCTGAAGCAGCTCTGTAGGTATGCTGCATTCCTAACAACGCACGCCTGGTGTAAATTACCTTGTGTCAGCATCAGAAGGGAAAGGCCCTTCTTTGTTTTCTGTCCTTGTTCACTTCCTCCTTCCTTGTTCCTTGAGTTTGTTTTTGACCTTTAATTTAATGTTTAGATCAAATGAGGGAACACGTTAATCTAGTGCATTCACACATTGGTTGGTCAAGTGTAATACAATTCTCCAACAAACATGAATCTATTCATCAGATTTGCATTATAAGACATTGCAGTGTGGATTTCGATTGCATGGCCTTGGCTCGGATCTGACATACCTGCTCTGCCCCGATCTACTACTAGCTGTTAACTAGCTAGCAACCATATCGTCTAACTTTTTGTGTTCTTATTGAAAGCACCATCCAAGTGCTTAAAGTGCATTGTGCGATACATAACATGGGGAAGCACTGATAAACAGCACCTAATTCTGATTCTTACCACCAATGGTATGTCTGAAAGGCCTGCCAGCTTCACAATTGGCCTCATTGGCTTGATTGTGTTGAAATGTAACTGTAATCCAGAAATAACCAGTCAACCAGTTTTCTGCTTTTTCAGGTTCAGGTGTAGAGTGTATTGCCAGGGCCAGCATGACGTCCAGTCGTCCACTCATCTGTAGGGGGTTCACCGTGTCTAGAACCTCAGCGTTATTGAATTGGAGAACAATTGCGTACTAATGTCGTCCACTGACATTTGCATGAATGTACAGTAAAGGTGATGCAGCAAGCAGTGGGGACAATTAAGGTGAAGCAGACCTTGCAATAAGTTGCATTAAATACAAAGATTGTTAGGGATTGAAAATATATAATGAAAACACTTCCTCTCCGAGACTCGAACCCGGCCCTCACAGATATTTGACCCACACTTGGATTGTTACTCTACAAGCAGGATATGAACGGATAGAAGTTAGTTTAAATAATATATCTCTGGACTACTGACATATTCCAGAAGCCGTTGGTACCAACACACTCTCACTCCCTAAGCGTCCAATAGCGACGTTTGGTCAGTGTCCGTGGCGTCCAATTGTGACGCTCCTAGGCTCCTTCAGCGTCATAAAGGGACGCAAATAGCTTTCAACTGATTGCAATATATTCCCATCTGGGTCGGGATGTGACGCTCATGGAAGCACGGCATTCGTTTATGTCGGCTGCCCTTAAAGGCAATGTGAGC
>RQJG01038122.1:0-11930 GCA_009756435.1 Chionodraco myersi | reverse complement strand
GGGATAGTGGCGGTCTCTTGGATAGTGAGGTGGGGTGAAGATCGGAAGGTTGTGAGTTCAAATCCCGCCAGGAACACCACCACTAGTGTGCCCTTGAGCAAGGCACCTTGGTTACTCCAGGGAGAATTTAGATTTTTATTTTTTGATATACTTTATTAATCCTCGTGGGGAAATTGTTTCTCTGCATTTGACCCATCCTAGTGTTAGGAGCAGTGGGCTGCCATTTTGAACGGCGCCCGGGGAGCAGTGTAGGGAACGGTGCCTTGCTCAGGGACACCTTGGTAGCACTCAGTCTCGCCGGGATTTGAACTGGTGACCTTCCAAGCCAAGTCCCTATCGACTTCGCCGCCACCACCGCCCAGAATATCCCTGTAATTGGTCATTGTAAGTCGCTTTGGATAAAAGCGTCAGCTAAATGTAATGTAATGTAATGTAGCCACACTAGCCGCTCAAATGCTATCTGGACTAAAAGTAGACTCAGTTTTAAGCTCCCTGACATTTTGCTCTTAGGACAGACCTTTTTATTAAAATGTTAGTAAAGGGGAGGATACAGATCTCCAAGCTAGTTAGCTGGGTTGCTAACAAGGCAGCAAGTTCACACAGTTTATATAAGGAAGATATATTTAACATCTTAACTGTCTGCAAATACATGCTTATTATGTAAAGCAGTGGTACTCCAACAGCGTGGGTTAAATACAAGTGTTAGACAATAAACTACAATATCTCCCCTCGACCATCGTGTGTCAAAAAACATTTTGAGGGGAAAATGTGATAATTATATAAAAGAGAAAAGGATAATTATTCTGTGACTTGTCTCACTCAGGCTTCACATGTATGCCTCATAAAAACCACCAACAGGATGGAGAAGGTGAACAAAACAGGTGATATTATCCGTGTCTACTGTCTTTGACGAAACTTTCCATATGGACATGATGATGTCACTCATTTAAACATCCCGCTGATTAATCCTTTTGTCGATTCGGAGCCCAAATGTGCTGCTCCGGATTTAAAAATGCACCCAAGCAATATAAAAGCTGATTGCACATAAAGTCATAGGCTTGGTAATGTTGGAGTGTGTTTATGTGTGTGTATATGTGTTTGTGTGTGTGTGTGTGTGTGTAACAGTCTGGGTCAAGGAACTTTAGGAATGCCGTGCTGCTCTGTCCTTTTGTGCAGACTTCCTCCTTTGCCAGGACAAGAGCCTTGTTTTTAATCCAGACTGATTTGGTAAACACTGACGTTAAGACCGCTGCAGGCCGGCGTCTAATTCCGTTGTTTTCTCCTCCAACGAAAATGTGTATTTCTTTGGAGATGTCTTGCAGCAGATGGAAATGTGGGGAGGATATAAATGTAATCTGACTAAGGCTCATGCTTTGATTGGACCCCAGATTAGGATTGCAGCCTAGTATTTTCAATAATTATTCTCTAGTTGAATTAAACGTATCCTCTTAACACGAAAAACATACGCTTGTCGTGCATGTCTGCCCGAACATCTGTAGGGCCGCTGCTTTTAATCTCAAAATATTTATCAAGCAAAGGAGGAGCTCAGCATGGAATGCATTCAGTGTACAGTAGCGGCATGTAATCCCCGTTCAGAAATACACGCAATATCCTTACTTTTCCTCACTGGACCTGCGTTTCTTCTGCTTTCTACTGGCACAAAGTATGACACATGTTACGCCATCATTTAGTCTATTTAATCTATCCCAAAGTAAGCCCCCCCTGCCTTAAAAAACATACTTATGTAAATATTATACCTTGCTTTATATCTTGTTATTGTTCATTTGTAAATTCAACATTTTCTACTTTCTTGTTTATTTCCTGTCTTTTAATTTGTATTGTACAATGCCATGTCTTTTTATGCTGCTGCAACACAAACAATTTCCCCAATTGGCATCAATCCACTTCTATCTTATCTTATCCTATGGACCTGGACAATGGAAAGGTATCCAGCCCCTCACTGTCTCATATCAGCCCTGCATTGTTTACTGCTTTAGAGACAATCCAGCAGACAGAGCTTGTTTGCTAATTGATGGTAAAGTGGCCGGGGCATTCATCCTCGCCCCCTCTGTTTGGAGGTGTGCGGCCCCTCTTCCTGTCGTGAATTAGGACCACTTAACCGTCCGCTTAAGCCCCATTGTTCCTTTTATCACTGACCATTTTAATAAATCTCAGGTGGTAATCTCCAAGGACACGTGTGCACACAGCTACCTGCCACAACAAAGGCCTGTCAGCTGACTTTGTCTGACGAGGGTTGACAAAGAAGGCAGCTGCCCTGCTGGACATAAGGTCAAGCTTAATACCCCCCTCCTCTTTCCTGTTCCTTCCAGGAGGAGGAGGGGGAGGAGGAGGAGGGGGGGGGGAAAGAAAGAAAGGAGGACGACAGTCGTTGCATTGCGTCTCCTAACTCAAATGTGTTCAATGTATACATGTTGGGAGTTTGATAGGCTGGACACTTTTACACTGTCTTTTATTCTGTATATTTCTATATTTATAGTGCAAATTCAATGTATATACACTCTCTATATATATCGTTTATTATTGACATGTATATATTCACTGTTTTTGTGTATCTTCTGTATATTCTTATTTTAAATTGTATTTGATTTACCTCTTATTTATGTGCTATGTCCTATATACTATGTCCTATGTCCTAGCTGCTGTGATAAAGAACAATTCCCAAATTGGGATCAATAAAGTTTATCTTATCTTATCATGACGTCCTCTTACCACAGTGGAAATGAAATGTGTGTGTGTGTGTGTGTGTGTGTGTGTGTGTGTGTGTGTTGGGTGTGTGTGTGTGTGTGTGTGAGTGTGTGCATGGTTTAATAAAGGACACAGCAGAGCAGCAACGAGGCACTGAAATAAGAAGAGAAAGATTAAAAAAGCATATGTTTGAGAAGTCATTAAGAGCGACTCAGAGCCTGCTGTGGACGTGATTTACACCGGGCGCTAAGCTGCTGCTGCTGCTGGGTGTAAATAATGTATTAATTTTTAAGAGATTTTTCCTCTCTTCCTCCGACTATTAAAAACAAAATGTCCATCTGGTCAAGTGTGAAGTAGGACAGAGCTAGATTAGAGAATGTTCTGTGTTATCTTATCTGAGCACGGGCTTAATGTCTGCACAATCAATGCGCCGCCAACAAGTGGTTCATTAAAACAGAATGTTTAATTCCGCGTATTACAAATGTGCGCCGGCGTAAGAACTGACGGGAGGGGAATCAGAGCGGGATATGGATTCGCATTACTGTCGTGAGAGTGAATTAACGGGACATATCTGAATCAAACTGTGAATGGAGTGACTGTGAAGACATGTGCTCGAGACGCATTACAGAGACATGGAAAATCAAACAGGGATATTTAAGTGAGAGGAATAGAGCTGAGATGATTGGACGATTACTTCATCGACAGAAGATAATAACAGTTTGGTGTTTTCAGCTTTTAAGCAGACATGGTTGTACAGCGTCTTAAATGTCAATAATTTCACAGTTTTTATGTACTTTTACATTCAAGATATCGTGAGGTTTTGATATAATTTGAAGATACCCCTTTTGGCTTTGAGAATTTGTGTTTTTGAAATAATATATTATTTTTTTGAAGAAGAATTTATTGAAAAAATTATTTGCAGATGAGATGATAATGACAATAAATAACATGCCAAATGTAAATGTTGGACATTATCAGTGAAAAAGGGTAATTTATTAATACTTTTAAATGTGCTTCCCTCTCTATAGGCCCTTCAATATGCTCTTCGCTTTCTAGCCAAAATGCTGAAGTGTCCTCGCACCGACGTCCCTTTTTTAGGCCTAACGTGTCTTTAGCATCCACTGCGGTCCCAGACATCAGGTCCGACTTTTAAAATAATTGATGCAGACATTTCTCTATTGATGTTTTTAAAGTCTTTAAAGCTCCCTGTAATGGATCTGTTTGCCAAAAGTATTTTAAAAACACATCTGACTCGCCATCAGCAGTTGTCAGCGTGTCGCGGCGGCCGGGCGTTCCACTGCCAATGAACTGCCTCGACGCGGGACCCGCTTTATTCAGCGTCCCATCGTTAATCTACAAGAGCATCAGCATCCGGCAGGACAACAGGGACATCCTCTCCTGTCCCGCCATCGCTCACACGGCCTCGGCCCCCGATACATCAGCCTCATATCTATAATTCATGAAGGTCCGCTCACACCACTGCCAGAGGAGAGCAGAGGGATAAAGCGGTTCGGTGCCAATAACTCGTCATGCTCAGAATCGCAATGGGTCTGTGCGGTCAATCCATCACGAGGGCGAGGCGAGGCCTGCCATGATATTATCCAAATATTATTAAAACTTCGAACCTCCCGAAACCATAAATTAGGAGCAAATGGCCGGCGATGCCACAGCACGGGGAGGATGTATGGGCGGCTGAGGCTGGGGAGTAATTACACACTTAAAGAGGAAGCGTGGCTGAGCATTGAAGAGACAATACTGAGAGAAAAGTAGGACAGGATTTGCAGGAAGGCTCATTATAGTTCCGGTTGTCTGTATTGATGGGCAGGGGGGCTGCTGAGCGAAGATTGCCACTTTGACTTCTTTGGATGTCTGGGAAAAACTGGGTGTGGATGAGTGAATGAGTAATGCGTCTCCTTTCCCGAAACATGTAATGTTCAAATGCCCTGAGGCAAAGCACTGCACCCCCGCCAGGAGACAGAAGACAGTGGAGCGCGGAGAGGTGGGAATATCCAGAGCCAGCAATGTTCCCTTTTCTCAAGCAAAGGTTTCAAAAATGTATATTATTCATTTACCAGGTCAGAACAACCCGAATCGGGGACCATTAGCGGAGATGGAGACACCAAACATCTGTTGTTAAGTGCAAGCAGGCTGCAGTGTGACATGTTTGCAGTCTTGCCCTCTTCAGATGTTTGGCCTACAGTGATCCACTTCAAACACTTGGCTTGTGTTGCCCTCTCTCTCCCGCTCACACTCTTTCTCGCTCTCTCATTTGAGTCTTTCTCTGGCTCCGCTGAGCTGCAGGGACTGATACACTCTTCTCCTTGACTCCTGCATTCCTCTCTGTAAGCTGTAACTCTGTTTCCCTGCTTCTGTTTCAACTCTCTCCTACCTCTCCTTTGTGCAGGTTTCTCATTCTGTGCCTCTCTCTATGTATTATTAGCATCTTCGTTGTTGCGTGCTCGGTGATGATGAGATTTAATCCCGCATGCTGGATGATCCTCACCTGATAGGCAGATTCTTAAGCAGGTTAACTTGTACGTCTTAAGAGGAAAGGACACGCCGCTTCATTTTTCTCCTCTTGACTTCAGAGCGACGCAGGCTAATCTGGCTTTAAAGTTGAGCATTGTGTACATCCATCTAAGTGCTAGTGACAGCTTGCTGCTCTGCAGGGTTAAGGGCTGCTGCTGCACTACAGTATGTAACTCGAGGCATGAGCACCATTTCACTTTCACTATGGAATCAGCAAACTATTTTTGAACTGGAAAATGTAGCACTAATACCTAATTAAAACTAAAATACCTGTGTATAGTTATAATATTATAATTTGAGTACAATTTTCCTTTTTTTCCTTTGTCTTATTATATTCATAAATATTTGTTATTCTATTTTTAAATGTTTTTCACAGGACATATTAATTTAATATAAAATACAACTTCAATTCTATTTTTACGTCTTTTTATTGCATAATACTACCTTAACTTCTTAAATTGACTTGCATTATTCTATTCAATAGCTTTTTTATTTAAAGGTGGGGTAGGTGAGTTTGAGAAACCGGCTCGAGATCGCTAGAATTTGAAAATACACAACCGGAGAAAATCTGCCACTTCCTCACAGAGCCCCTCCCCCAACACACACGAACGCGCACATGACCAATGAGGGCACGAGATAAGTGTGTGCCCCGATGGAAGGCTGACAGGCAGGTAGGCCATCCAATCGATTGGTTGTACTTTTTACAGTATTACGGCTTCTACAGATGACATTTTTTTATGGATTTTTTGTCAAAGCACTTAAGATATTCATTGCTATCGGGATGTTAAGAGCATTCCATGGAATATAACAAAAAGTGTATCTCGAGCCGGTTTCTGAAACTTACCTACCCCACCTTTAAGTGTTATTCATTTTATAATAAAATGGAGCAACTGCAAGTCCCCAGGGATAAATAAAGTATTTCTGATTGTGATAAACAAAAGGGACGGGGTGCTCCTCCCAGGAGTGGGTGCTGCTCGTGAGGGTGGGGGTGAGCAGGTAGTGAGTATTGACGGCACATCTGTTGAGCTGCAGGTGTCTCTTACTTCACTCACGCAGGTTAACAGATGACTTCACCCAGTGACACAAAGCTGTCCATAGCAACAGTACAGAGACATATCAGCATTTATCAAGTGTATTAAATAGATAACATTACTCATCAGGATCAAACAAATCAACTACTTTTCGCACAACTGGGACATCCCACATTGTGTTGACACAGTTAAACAAACACAACGGTCTGTACTAAAGCTCAGCTGTATGTAATCAAGATTCTATATATCAGTTTTACATATTCAGCAGTTATTTTCAAGTTTATTAATTGTTCTTTAGATTGTCAAAAATAATGATGTCATGAATAACCGGAAAGCAAAAGGGTGTCCTAGAATCCTCCACCCAAAGCAGACGGAGGCTCCCAAACCAACAACAACCTTAAACATGTAACCAGAACATGTATAAATGTATATTCACCTAATCTCTTGATCAACTTGTGATTTTGCTTGCCATTGAGCGCTGCAGTAACAGCTTTGGATATCGGGAATTCATACCACATCCAACGCGGCTCGGTACCTTTTAATAGTTGACAGATTTGACGTAACATCATTGGAGTGTTCGTGAACAGACTCACATCTCGTGCCCAGACGAACGGCTCTAATGCCCTCATCATGACTTCAGAGGAAAGGCATCAGTGATCTCTACAGTATGCGAATGAACCTCAACACATACGTTTGCCCACAGAGGGAAAAGAAGAAGACATTATTGTGTTGCGAATACAGCTGGCAGGCAACTTAAAAGGGCCATTAGACTGCTCTTGTAATTGTTGAAAGATAAGAGAACAGAGGAAAAATGCAACCAGGGCAGAGACAGGAGAGTGGGGGGAGGAGCATTCTTCAAAGCGATATCAATTTAGCCATTAATCCAATTGATTTTCCTCCCACGCACGTTACAAAACAGATGCTAAAATGCTTTTCTTTGCAGTGTCTCCAAATGTAAAGTAGCAGGGAAAGATAGAGCGAGGAAAAGAGGGAAGGAAAGAGAGACGGAGAGAGGGAGGGCGTGGAGTCCAGCATCTCTTTGATTGCTATCTCGGGGCTATAGAGAGCAATCACTGGCTGGAGCCGTTAGAGCAGCTGATTACAGGCAGACTGCAGACTGACCTGAGACCAGGTAACCTCCTGGTCTGCTGACCATCTCACCGCCTCTTTAGTGGTGACAATCTAGACAATGCAGTCCCCTTAATCACAACAATGCTCTGTGATTAATCATGATTATAACGTTTAAAATACAGTACTAGTATTTTCATGTATTTTTGAGGAAGATGATACCAATATGTGTGTGTTATAGAGCTATACCCGAATATCCGAATATTCGTTCGTTGGAGTACTATTCGGGTTGCAATTTCGTTATTCGGATATTCGTTTTTTTGTTTTCTTGAATTTATTGAAAACTCCAATATCAACGTAAGAGCGTGTGCCTCTTCGGGGGGTGCTAACACTTAACCATAAACGTTATTGTTTACTTTCTCCGTCTTTATATGTAGATATGACTTTTTCTCCGTTAATCTCCGTCACGTTGTTTCCATAGCAACAACAACTCCCTGTCAACAACTCTCCTTCAAAGTAAAAGCATGTCCATACAAAATAGCTTCCTATTTTGTATGGACATGCTTTTACTTTGAAGGAGAGAGGGAGAGCGTGGAGAGCGTGGAGTCCAGCATCTCTCAAAATAGCTTCCTATTTTGTATGGACATGCTTTTACTTTGAAGGAGAGTTGTTGACAGGGAGTTGTTGTTGCTATGGAAACAACGTGACGGAGATTAACGGAGAAAAAGTCATATCTACATATAAAGACGGAGAAAGTAAACAATAACGTAAGCCAAATTACACTTAAGACTAGGGATGTAACGATACCAAAAACGCACGGTACGATAATATCGCGATAAAAAGTCCACGGTACGATATTTATCGCGAGATAGAAAAATAAAGAAAATAAATGTGAATTTCTTTTTTTACTTGCATTTTTCTTTCTTTATTAAATAATACATCTGATGTGTACAACATTTTAGTGGGATAGTAGTATTTTAAAGTGTCAAAAATATAATAATCAGACTCTGCAATAGAATAAATCAAGTTTCACTTTAGTCTTTCAAGTAACTCAACTCTAACTCACTCCCTCGGCGTCATCAAGGTTATCTTTTAGGAATATGAGCATGTCCACATTTCCAGGTAGAAGCTTATTGACAGGGCGAGATATAAATATACTGTTGGTACTTGTCAATGTCTCTAGGTATGTACATGTAGCCCTGTAAATACTATGTCCTTTTGTGTTATCTGTTGTTTTATGTTCATGATGTAACCTACTTGCTGCCATGTTGGACAGGTCTCCCTTGAAAAAGAGGTCGATGATCTGGTTAAATAAAGGTTTAAAATTCGCGGTAGATTTTGTCAGTCTCACGGCGATATCGCGATATTCGATATATATTTACATCCCTACTTAAGACATATACAACTGCAACAAAAGTAACAAACACAATGAAATATCCTTTTCAATTTCAAAGAACACAAATTGTTGTATACATTAACAAATAACTATAAAACAACAATACTGTCGAATAACTAAATGAATGCCGTGAATAAACCGAAATACACGTGTTGAAGCGTTCGCTGCTGATTACTACCGAATACCCGGAGCCTGAACAATGGTATTCGGGACAGCCCGAGTGTGTTATAAAGAAATGCCTGACAACTGTAAGGAGAACTCAGACAGTTTACTACTTTTAATTATCGGCATGAAGTCTGACAATCTTTCTGACACTTTGCTAAAGCATCAACAAAGCCGTGCTGCTGTGACCACCTTCTGTATTATGTGCACTCCAAAGTTGACTAGCCAGTATGCTAGTATTCTTGGTGCAACATTATCTGTTCCTACAGTGGGGATCTTGTTATCTCCCTCTACATTTTAATCACACCTAAAGCAAACAAGTTGCCATGTGCACGGACTCGAGCACAATTCCTCAGCCGTCTTTGCATATTGCAATATTACCACCATTGTTTTTCCACCACGAGAAAAACCCTACATTTAGGAAAGACTGTCGAAACTCTACGAACCAACCACCATGATAACATGTTTAGGTTTGTCAACAACGTTGTCCCCAACCATGTCCTGAACAGTGAATATAAAGTTACCATCGAATGAGAGATACAGGGTCTCACGATTTAATATGGATTAATAAGGTTTTGAAAACATCTTTACTGATTGTAATGTCATGTTAAATGTCTGTCCACTTGTTTCTTTTCTTAAAGGTGGGGTAGGTAAGTTTCAGAAACCGGCTCGAGATACACTTTTTGTTATATTCCATGGAATGCTCTTAACATCCCGATAGCAATGAATATCTTGAGTGCTTTGACAAAAAATCCATAAAAAAATGTCATCTGGAGAAGCCGTAAAACTGTAAAAAGTACATCCAATCCGATTGGACGGCCTACCTGCCTGTCAGCCTTCCATCGGGGCACAAATGTATCTCGTGCCCTCATTGGTCATGTGCGCGTTCGTGTGTGTTGGAGGAGGGGCTCTGTGAGGAAGTGGCAGATTTTCTCCGGTTGTGTATTTTCAAATTCGAGCGATCTCGAGCCGGTTTCTGAAACTTACCTACCCCACTTTAAATATAAGTCTTTGTTGATGTTGCATGTGGATCCGCAATTAAGAAAGAAACTTGTTACACTTTATCTGACAATAAAGTACTATTGCATCGTATTGTATAGTATCACAGCTACCAGTAGTACCGTGGAGAACATGTACTAAAACCCCAAATGCTTGAGGGGAGCTGCTAAGTGGCAATCGGCAGCAAAGAAACGTCCACATCTGGGCAGATGCCGGTTCAGAGAAACGATTAAGATTCCTTCAGTATCTTACAGGACGGACTCCCAACCCTACACTGACTTCCCGCTGTGTTCGTCCTTCAGGTTCATCTTTCATGCTGCCTGGAAGTCAAAGGAGGCGGACAGTGAGGCGAGGTGTTGGAGAGAGGGATGGTGGGAGCAGGAAAGAGCAGATCATTTGTTTCCAGTTTTCTCACAGCTCCAGGCCTCCAGCTCCGACTTCTGTTGATTTACGGCCTTTCTCAACACGACCACATCTGAGAGAGGAATAATTAGAAGGCTCTAAAACAGTGCAGTTTAGGGCTGTTGTAATGCAATGTGTTGGCCTGCAGTCGGGTTTTTCGGGTGGAGTCGAGGTAAAGAGGTAGACCTAGGTGAGTGTCTGCAATTCCAAATAATCAAGCGCGAGAGAGCGAATGCATGCCCACATGCTCTCTGACCCAGCTTGTTTGGAGAGCTTTGCAGCGCCTTTACAAGACCATTTTATTCCTACCAACTCCTTGTTATGGTGATTAAATATATCCCCAATGCAAGGCATCAATTACAGGGCAGTGGAGCACCACAAAGGGGCCTGGCTGGGAGCTGGGGAGGGGGCTTGGCGGCTGCTGCTGCCCTGGCTGCGATGTGGGAGACGGAGGTGATCCAGGCCTCGTCGGTCCCCAGCTCCAGAGAGCAGAGCTGCAGGGCCTGGCTGAGGGGGTCCTGGCTGAGGAGGGGGGGATCCTGGCTGGACCAGCAAGCAGCTGCCTCCCTGGCTCCGGTTAACGATGGAGCTCCGGAGGGAAGCCAGAACACCCCCGCCCCACTTTGCTTTTCTCACAGCTTTGAGGTTAGCTGCTAAACATAACGCCTTTCCCATACATACCAACAGCCCATCTCTCTCCCTGTTACATTACATCACATTGTTTAGCAGATCATTTGATTCAAAACGACCTTCGACGAGTGCGTTCAACAATGAAGAAAGAAACTAGAAAGAATCCGGCACCTTCAAATGTTTTTACAGGTGCTACGTACAAATTACATTTCTCTTATTTATCTAGATTATTTTATTTTTTATTTATTTTTATTTATTTATAGATAAATGTTTCTATTTTGTTTATTTATCTAGATTATTTTATTTTTTATTTATTTTTATTTATTTATAGATAAATGTTTCTATTTTGTTTATTTATCTAGATTATTTTATTTAGTTTATTTATTTCCTTATTTTTATCTTGTATTATTTATGTAGATTTTTTTTTTTACAATTGTCTTTTTTTATTGGCCAAGGTTTTTATTGGCTGAAGTAAAACATAAAAAATGGAACGGCGGTGACAAAAGTGAAGGTGGATGTGGCGATTACCCCATCAGTTTTATTTTGTGGAATTACTTAACCTTCCTCGCAGCTGAAATGACTATGTCAGGCATCTCCCTGGAAGATAAGTGAGAGAAAGAAACACAACAAAAGAATAACGGCTATTACTGCCGTCATCTACAAACAACTATAATCTGGTCTATGCCATCAGCCCCAAAGCTATTTCCATTTATCTTGGGGGCAGGTTTTTTGTGTGTGAACGTGTTGCAGCTCTTGACCACTACTTCAACAACATACATCAGTTTCTGCAGTCTGCACACACATCCACCACACAAATAACACACACATATCCATCCATATATACACACACAAAGGTGAACACACACATATCCATCCATATATACAGATGGATGGATATGTACACAAAGGTGTACACACACATATCCATCCATATATACACACACACAAAGGTGAACACACACATATCCATCCATATATACAGACACAAAGGTGAACACACACATATC
>RQJG01038111.1:0-11247 GCA_009756435.1 Chionodraco myersi | reverse complement strand
AAACACTCATCTCACTCCAGGGTGATATCAGGACACCCCATCTACTCACTTAGAAAAAATCAGGACATTCTGATGCAGAGTTTCAAAATAAAATACCTTTGAAGTCTCATATATGAGCTATCATCCCTCTGTGTTAAGATGAGAATAAATCAAAAACTGTCCAGTATCAAAGACTCATCTCACTCCAGGGTGATAGCAGGACACCCCATCTAGTCACTCAGAAGAAATAAGAATATTCTGATGTAGAGTTTCAAAATAAAAGACCTTTGAATTCTCAGATATTGGCTATAATCCCTCTGTTTTTAGATAAGAATAAAACAAAAAATCTCCAGTATCAAAGACTCATTTCACCCCAGGCTGGTAGCAGGACACCGCATATAGTCAGTCAGAAGAAATAAGAATATTCTGACTTCAAAGGTCTTTTATTTTGAAACTGTACATCAGAATGTTATGATTTTTTCTAAGTGACTAGATGGGATGTCCTGCTATCACCCTGTAGTGAGATGAGTCTTTGATACTGAATAGTTTTTGATTTATTCTCATCTAAAAACAGAGGGATGATAGCTCATACAATAGATATTTCAAAGGTCTTTTATTTTGAAACTCCTTAAGTTTTACATTCCCTCATTTATAATGTGGTAGTTATACGTAGTTTGTTTAAAATAATTATTGATCACATTATATAGTACATATTTCTTAATTGAATATCGAGGGGTGAGAACCAGAGGGGCGTAAGTGACATTTGTCCAACTTTACAGGAGAGCCAAAACAAAAAACTACCATACTTTGTCTTGACTTTGTTAATTAAATTCAATCTTTAATATGAAAACTTCATAAACATGTGGATGACAATATACTTAATGAACAATATTTTGACTTTCATTGAAAAAAATATTCTTCTATCTTTTTTTTATTCGGAAGAAAGTCACATGCGCCTTTTTGGAACTAAGATTATATCTCATAAACTAAGAAAAAGGGCGTATCTGATCAAAATAGGAAAAAGGCTTTACATTTATGAGTTCAAAAGTAACAGTAATCAATTGTTATAATAACAATATTATATGAAAATATCCTTATATCATATTAGTTCATTGAATGTAATTATTTTTAAACCATTTTGCAAAATAGTTAATTGTTTAGCCATTTCCCCAAATAACCAATTGAAAATAGGCTACAGAGTCCATTGTGATCATCTCAAATATCAATATCACATTAGTTCACCGAATAACAATACATTACATAAAACCTGGCCTAATAACTGTTTGGCAAATCAAAAACTACTTTAGAACATTGTATAGCAATATAATTATATACGACAACAGCATATTTCATGCAGATTATGTACGTTTCAGATTGATTTGAAAGGACATATAGCCTACTCTGCCTGAATGACTTGCAAAGACTGGTATAGTCCACTTAGGAGTGAGGGATACTCCCATTTGTGTGAGTACGTCTTTCTTTTTCACAGCAGTGATCCCAGGTGGACCTGTGTGCATCTTCTTTGGTTCAATTGCATGAGCACCTCTGGTCTCCTGCTTTCCAACTTGCAGCTCATATTTGAACTGAGTCCTTTTCGGATCCTCTTTTGTGTAGCACAGCCATTTCATTTTCTGCCAACTAACTGTTTGTCCCTCTGTGTCTTTGGTTCTGTTTCGGACCGTGTGTTGTAGGGCTGTGCAATTCATCGTATTTTAATCTCGATTACGATTTTGGCTTGCAACGAGGTCCACAATTTCCCCGCAGCGAGGCCCGCCCCCCGCCCCCCTGTTGACAGTTCACGAGCGTGCCCCCTCGACTTCATCCACCATATCACAGTCATCAATTAAGGACGCACTTTACAGTGCCACGGCCTACTCAACCAGCTCGCAAGGACACAAAGATATAACACATGCCATCACATTCTACATAGCTAAAGACATGTGCCCAGCTAGCACGGTTAGCAACCAGGGGTTTAAGCAACTGGCTAGTGGCTAACAATATGGACAAGCGTTACGCCATGCCATCTCGGCATCATTTCACCAGATCTGCACTGCCTGCCCTATATGACAAATGCCGTGGGGAATTTAAAAAAGATGTGGCTTCAGCTGAATACTTTGCAGTTGAGTTATACTTAAAGTTCAGGGTAATCAACTGTTAAAAAGATACTGTTCAAATTATTATTATTTTTTTTTAAGTTCAATATGTTTTCAAAGTCAATGAATAATCGTATTTAATAATCGTGATATCAATATTGACCAAAATAATCGTGATTATGATTTTTGCCATAATCGAGCAGCGTGTTGTGAGAAGGACTTGAAATCCAGAAAGTCACTGTGCCCAAGCTCAATCACCTTCTATGGCATGTTCCTCCTTGCCATCCTCACAACAGTATAGTACCCCTCCGAACTGTACAAAGGCCCTTTCTTTCTGTCGGTCTCAATGGCTGCATGAATACTGTCACATTCCATCTTGCTGTGTCCAGACTCCATGCATGGAGATGGGCAAGGTGTTGACTGCATGGAGACACATGGCACTAAAACCAGCATTCCTGTTCTGCCCACCACATGTGTCAGAGTACAGCACCACATGCTCAGTACCTGAAAGAGTTGACAGATTCTGGAACATGCGTGCTGATCTCTGATGAGTTGAATTCTCTGTTGAAGATGGATCTGTAGAAACTAAGTTTCCTTTGTCATTCAGCATTGACTTTGAATCCTGGATTATTTCATTCTCTTCATCAAGCTCTTCTGCATCTTGAAATAAGCTTAGTAACACTCAGGGGCGGCGGGTGCTGTAGGCTAGGGCAGACTAAGCCTTCCCAAATATTTGTGTCACTGCATCCTGGTAAAATAAAAATATAATGTATAATGTTTGTGTCTTTGACATTAGCACTGCTATGCAGCCACCTGTGCCCTGTACTACGAAGCCAGTTCCAACCCTGGATATGTTTGAGTTATCTAAACTAACCCTAACAAACGAGATCTCGACGCTGGTTAATATCAAGTCGGTAAATCAAGCCAGGGCTTCTCTCACCAGCTGAGAGCGCGTTCACGTGAAAGGGGTGGGGTTAGCAACATTTGACCAATCACAAACAGGGACAAGTGTACTGACAGCGCAGCGTCATACTTCATTAATGAAAAGTAAACTAATATGTTCATATTTGTCTAATATTAGTCATCCATGACTTAAACATAATAATCCAGGATACAAGCCACCTGCAAGGTGAATACAGAATAACTGGTTAAAAAATAAATAAACTACCGAGTGTTTGAAAGCGTAACAGTTTTATGATATCACTGCCCCATCTAAGACACGAGTGGATCTGACTTTAATTACATTTGAGTTGAGTGTTTAGTCAACCTAATGTGTTGCTTAAAATAATACTTCTGCATACAATATGTGACACTGTGAGTGTTGCACGGCCAGATACGGCTCAGCTGACTCAGATAAGGAGATAATATAGGCTATGATATTATATGATCGATGATCTGATTGAATGTGATATGAATGATAAGTGTGACACGTCGGCGTCTTCTCTGCATACAGCAGTTTAAACTGTATTTCCTTTCTCCTGTAATATGACTTGATAGATTTAAAATCCGCACACTGAGCTCTGATTGGTCAGCAGGCGGTGCTTTCACTTAGTTGATCTCTTTTCTATAGACGCCGGAGGCGGGCAGCGTCAGGTAAAAAAAGTGATTTAGCCTTCCCAAACCTGAGCCTCACGCGCCGCCTATGGTAACACTTCTTCAGCAGTGAAAAGCTTTCTTCTCATGGTTGACCTGGCTTGCTTACATATGGTGTCAGCCATTTTGACTCAAGTGCTATCCAACGGCTTTACCCATAATACATTTCTCAGGGCCAAAAGGGCGTAAGTGCACTTACGTCCTTTTGGCCCCAAATAGTTCAGTGTGTTCTGTGTTAGGGCTTTTGGTTTTTGATGAATAACTCTGGATTGGTTTTGAATTCACATGCACCCTTTTGGCAGTAGAAAGAGCTCATCGAGAGCTTTCATTTGATATATATAACTCATTTTTGACCAAAATGTCACTTTCGCCCCTCTGGTTCTCACCCCTCGATATGTTTGGTATGTTATTTTGGTGTATATGTTATTGACCGAGTAAGTGCTTTTATTTTGAAGGCAGTGTTTCCAGGACTCTACCGTAATGCATAGGATATTCGCGCACCGCAGTATCACGTGCGGGCTGGCTTGACTAGGTTTTCCCGAGTGGAGGCTGGCTTGATCGCAGTGCAAAATTAACGTTGTTAAAGTGTGATGGTCATTGACAACAGGACAGTGTGTTACAATAACTAAGCTCTTCTTGCAGCATATGATTTTGAGGCCAGATGGTAGCCTGGCTCACTATGGCTGCCCTCCCCCACCCACCATTCATGGCTTTACACTTGCCAAATAGCTTCTGCAGCAAGTCATCACTGCATATAAACCTGCTGCAGCACCCAATACATTATGAATGTATTATCAGGAATTATTTGTCTAAATAGGAAAGAGAAGAACATGGGCTGTTTTATGTCCTTTTAAATGACATGATAACACATACATTCTCATGTAATATTTAGACACCATGTCTGGGCCTTTGACCTTTACTGTCATGACTTTCATGAGATCTTTCTAGAGGGTTATCAAGAATAACTTTTATCCAATTACCTTTTCCCTCTCTGTCTGTGTCTGTGTATTCTCTTGTTCTGATTAACCCAGCCAAATCTTTTTTCTTGTTTTGTATCTATATCTACGCCGGGATCCGGAGTCGAGGCTGACCCTCTTGCTGTCCTGTGTCTTGGATCCTCTATCCTGAGTTCTGGATTAAGTTGTGGACTTCGGGTCGTGGCTGAACCTGTCTCTGCGGTCCTGCCTGGGTCTCGTCATGCTGCTTCCCTGATGGCTTCCACAGGATTGTAGCTGACATCCTTGTGGATTCATCTTCTTATTACAGACACATGCATTTCCTAACATTCGGTCTATATGCTGTAAAATGTATTATCTCTTCGATTTACACACGGCATCTATTGCACGTCTGTCCGTCCTGGGAGAGGAATCCCTCCTCTGTTGCTCTCCCTGAGGTTTCTCCCATTTTTCCCTTTAAACTGTGGGTTTTCTCCGGAAGTTTTTCCATGTACGATGTGAGGGTCTAAGGACAGAGGGTGTCGTTTTTTCTCATACTGATATTCTGAACAATCTGTGCTGTTGTATTTGCTGTAAAGTGTCTCTACTGTAGGCTATTTTTATTATATGTACAGCACTTTGGCTCGACCAAAAATCGTTTATAAATGTGCTATATAAATAAAACTTGATTTTATTTTATTTGATGACTTCCTCACCTGTGCAACGGGAAAAGTCCATCAATCCAGCAGTAAAAAAACTTGTGAAATGGTTGTGTTTTTATAATCTGTATTATATTAAATGATGATGTCTAAAAATATATCTTAATAAATTAAATTAATTGGGAGAACCAGGGATTTGTTGTGTGTTTCCTCACACAATTAGGTTTTCCAAATGCTGTCCACAAGTTTTAATGTGTCAATAGGTTTATGGAACTATCACAGACATACTGCATATCGGAATACTTTGATTGCCTTTTACACAATTGATTCACTTGAATGGGAAACACTTTTAGATGGTGATATTCAACATAATGCTTGGATCAGTTACATCTGATTTTTCTACGATTTTCTAGGAATTCTAGGATTCAAATGTATAGCTGTAAATTATATTTATCCTCATAATTTAATATTGTCAGTTTGCTTTTTATCAGATGGAAAATATTCATAAATAATTGCTTTGCTGTACTTTGATTGTCCTTAATGCCTCCTTAAATCTCAAACAACATCTATGACTATCAGTTGTATCTGGTTTTGTTGCATAATATTGTTTAACCAGACATCTATGCATGTGGAAGCAGCAAGTTAACATAGCTAAAGCTCATGATCCTGTAAGAGACTCCATTGCATGTTAGCACGTGAGGTGCATTGAGATTTAAGAAATGGCCCCTTCAGTTTAGACACATGCTTCGGAGATTAAGCCAACAACATTTTAGCCTGCTCAGCTGTGCAAGTTGTAATTAAAAGTTCTTGGTGTACAAAGCACCCAAGTCTCACAATAAAAAGGGGCCCCTTTTGAAAAGACGGACAACTCTGCCAGGCAAACTGTGTCTGCCCCGTTGCATAATGATAATTGGGGGTCTGTTTACACATTTGAGGCCAAATGCATAAAGTGCCTTTTTAGAGGTACAGAAGCAAGTATATTCTGGCCAACGTTTGCCAAAGTGCCCTGAAAAACTGGTACCAACTCCTGATGTGTTGGGCATGACTTCCAGTAATCGGCTTAAAAGCTGGATACATTAGAATTCTGTGTAACGTGAGAATAAAAGCAGCGGTGCGAGGAGTTGAACTAGGTTCGGATGGTTTGCTTCTGGAGTTGAACGTGTTTACACCGACCATGTTGCCATGAGTCCATGTGACAGCGAGGGGAGGGCACAGTGGCCAAAAGGAGTTACGCACAAGAATATGAGGAGGAGAGATGGAAACAAGAGTGAGAGTGAGTACAGCAAAGTTACCGAAGCTGGCTTGAAATTAAGGTAAGAAAATGATCCGCTATTTCTTATTTATTGTCATTATTACATTTTTGCTTTTCACAAGGTAAGACTGCAACTATGGTATTCTTAAGTCATTTTTATGAAAAGACCAAAATAGAACAAATTAATTATAAAGTATTCTGTATAACAGCCTGCTAACCAACTGTTAGAAATATTAAGATGCATGTTGTTTTCCAAAGTTTACACTTAAAACGCAGGTCATATATGCACCATCAATTAAATCAATTGAAGTTAATATACGTACATGTTTGTTGTTGTTCTGACTTTGTATAGATATCGCTTTGGATAAAAGCATCAGATAAATGTAATGTAATGTTATGTATGTACTGTGTTAGGCTGCAAAGACAATAACTGAACAACTTAATTGTTAGATTTTTTTCTCATAAAGAAATGTATTGATTGTAAGGAAAATATAAAATGATGCAATTGATTTTAAATGATCTGTAATTGATTTAGTGACATGTTAAAAGCCTGAAGCTGAGGTTGCAGTTACACAATCAAATAACATCAATCATTTAAGAACAAAACAGTGATTTAAATTAGAGAACATTTTTGGAGTAGTCTGACATGTCTTGTGAGTGTAGTGTGGACGAAACAACAAGATCATAAAGATATACACAATGAAAGATGGCTGAGGGTTGGCACAATACTCAGCAGTAGTAGAGGAGAAGGACATAATGTCAGATTACACAGACTTCAGTTGTAATGCTACTTGTAATCGTTTTTGGGGTTTACCTAAAGTATGTTTAAATTTGAAGACCATGTGTGTTTTTACTTCTTTTGCTGTGTGGTTTAGTCATTAAGACATATATTTATAAAATACATCATACATACAAACAATTAAAAATAAATCGTCTTAAGATGCAGTCGTTTTTTCCCACAAAAAAGTTAAATTATCTTTTAAAAAAATCCAGAATAAGCTGATTTGTTTAACTAAAAACATATACGGATATAACATTTCTTAACACCAGTGTCAGCTGCATTCTGGACCGCAACTGGCTTCCCAACCATCTGTGATGACAAAAAAAACATAGATATAATTTAAATAACCCTTAGGACAGGCAGCCGGTAAGAGCAGATCAAAATGTTGTGTAAGAGCTCCGCAGAGCCGCTGATGTTATGTTCTGTTTGGATTGTTTTCGTGTGTGTCACGTGTCTTGTCAAAACTCTGCGCAGCATTGCTCAGAGAGTAGGTTTCAGTGTGGTGCGCTGGTTGGGTCTGTGTACGGTCCGTGTACTTTTTGTCAGTTTAATTTTTCGTTTAAACCAAAAGCAAAAAAACGGAAATACCAGCCTTTTTCCGTTTTTTCGTTTTTATTTAAAACAAAAAAACGGGAAACCAAAGTCGTTTTTCCGTTGTTGTTGTCTGAATAAAAAGACGGATAACGAGAAAAGCTAATTTAAAAAAGGTAAGTGTACGTTTTGGTCATTGGATTTTCTTTTCACAAATGAAAATTCAAAAACAAAAAACGACTGGATATTTGATTTTCGTTTTCAAATTGAGAAACCAAAATTGAAATACAAGGCATTTTTCTTTATCATGGTCAAAAAGGGATTTACTAAATTTAAAAAACGGGATGATTTTCATTTTCTACTTCTCAAAACTAAAAATAAAATCACTAGAAAACAGAAACAAAAAAACCCCCGTTTTTTCATATTCTGCTACCGGAAGTAGTCTTTCAAAATAAGAGCGCAGATGAGGACGGACAATCCGTGTATCTTCTACGGTCCATTTGTTTTCACAACGAAAACAGCCAAGACACATATTGAGCCCAGAAAATGAATGTTATTAAGGGCTGGAAATATAACAGGCGGGCCTATGTCTAAAATGGACAACATTGTTAGGAGATTTAAACTATAGCCTACAGCGATTCTGCACTGCGGTCAACTCAGCCGTCTCTCGAGTTTGTTATAATTTTTTCTGCCATTAGTTCTTCGTGAGATCGATCCTGTTGGACTCAGTAGGCTAGTAGTGAAACTACTCCCACAAGTAGCCTACTATGAAGTACGTACTGTGTACTTTTTGACTAATCCTCTGTCAATGTCCCCTCCTGAGAACAAGAATGCATGTTTCTCTGCTATTTTGAATCAGCGTTAAAAAACATTTCTTCATGAGACTGATATTGTTGGACAGAGTATTTTAAGAGGATGGTAGACATGATATCAGCAATACTTCCAGTCAGTAGTCCGGCAGCAGCATTTTTACACCTTGGAACTTCTTTAGAGTCTTAAAATAAAATACTGCAAATGAGGAATATTTGTAATGTTCTGCACACATTTGAAAACACGTGGCAGCTTTATTAATACAGCAGTTGAAAAGATTTGCGGAAGGATACATTCTTCATGGGCTTCAATGGCTCTCAAAGGGTGTTTTATGGTTGCTTGTATTATCCTCAGATAGGGGTTTGTTTAAATAACTAGTGACATTTTAATAAATATTGCAAAAAAGGGCTCAAAAAATGGCATTTATCCTGGCCGGCTTAGCCAGTGTGTATTTTTTCAAGCACCACAAGATTCATAGTTTATAAAGTACAATTCTGGGCCATTGATTGTTTCATTTCTCCAAACACATACAGTAGAAATGCCTGTTTTGAAGCCTTAAAATGGTGCAGAAAAAGGACTTTACATTGTATTATACTTAAAGACAGGACTATTCAGTTAAGAGAAGAGAAAAAAGGAAAGAAAACTGTTATAATGGGTGATGTAACATTAATGACAGACATAATATGAGGTCCTTGGCACACATTGTGTGATCATGGGGCATCACCCTTACAGCATCAGGACAATATCATATGGAGTCAGACAGTGGACGTGTGCTGGAGGCGTTGACTGGGACTGATGGAAGCATGAGGCTGATGAGACTGAAGAATCTGCGAGGAACGAATTAGCGGCTGAGAAATAGTTATATATTAAAAGACACCAGCATCATAAGAGGGCAACCAGAGTGACATAGTGTGTCAGTGTGCTGAAGGATATTTGTGACCAGCTATCCAGGCCAGACTCTAAAGAAGTTCCAAAGTGTAAAAATGCTGCTGCCGGAGTACTGACTGGAAGTATTGCTGATATCGTGTCTACCATCCTCTTAAAATACTCTGTCCAACATTATAAGTCTCAAGAAGAAATGTTTTTTAACGCTTATTAAAAGAAAAACATGCATTCTTGTAGTCGGGAGGGGACATTGACAGAGGATTACTGGAAAAGTACACTACTTCATAGTAGCCACTTGTGGGGGTAGTTTCACTAGTATAATATTCAGTTAAGAGAAGAGAAAAAAGGAAAGAAAACTGTTATAATGGGTGATGTAACATTAATGACAGACATAATGAGGTCCTTGGCACACATTGTGTGATCATGGGGCATCACCCTTACAGCATCAGGACAATATCATATGGAGTCAGACACTGGACGTGTGCTGGAGGCGTTGACTGGGACTGATGGAAGCATGAGGCTTCTAACCAGATGCAACAAGCAGTGAAGTGGAAAGTAATGTACACAATCTACAGAATAACATATAGAATGAATTGGTGACATGAATCAATCTGGTGACATGAATCAGATGCGGAGAAAGGCCGGCTCAGTTCGCTGACGGCCCGCCCTTTATTATTATATGTTTTAAACGGCATCATGTAAGTTGCGCTGACAGGCGACAGAGGTTCACAGTGAGACCATTGTCTCTCTAACTGTGTGTGACCCAACTCAATAACACACATCATATGGAATGCCATGTGATCATTATATTAAACATTCTGCTATAACACTGAATGAAATTGATACTATTTGACTTTGTATTAGTTAGCCTACTACTTACAATACATTGAAGTAATTTACTTCTAATTTACTTTTTGAGAAATCCTCTGTCAAAGTCCCCTGCTGAGAACAAAATCAAGCCACTTCTGCTAAGTTTGATGAGGGAATTATTTTTTGTTGCCATTAGTTCTTCGTGAGATTGATCCTGTTGGACTCAGTACTACTGAAACTACCCCCACAAGTACTATGAAGTACTTACTGTGTACTTGTCCACTAATCCTTTATCAATGTCCCCTCCCAACTACAAGAATGGATGTTTTTCTTTTAATAAGCGTTAAAAAACCTTTCTTCATGAGACTGATATTGTTGGACGGAGTATTTTAAGAGGATGGTAGACATGATATCAGCAATACTTCCAGTCAATACTCCGGCAGCAGCATTTTACACCTGGGAAAGTCTTTAGAGTCTGGCCTGGATAGCTGGTCACAAATATCCTTCAGCAAAGTAACACACTCTGGTTGCCCTCTTATGAAGCTGCTGTCTTTTAATATATAACTATTCCTCTGCCACTAGTCCGTACCTCGCAGATTCATCAGCCTCATCCTTCCATCAGTGCAGTCAACGCCTCCAGCACACTTCCAGTGTCTGACTCCATATGATATTGTCCTGATGCTGTAAGGGTGATGCCCCATGATCACAACATGACCCCTCTAGAGTCTGAGTGCCAAGGACCTCTTATTATGTCTGTCATTAATGTTACATCACCCATTATAACAATTGTCTTTCCTTTTCTCTCCTCTCTTAACTGAATAGTCCTGTCTTTAAGTATAATACAATGTAAAGTCCTTTTCCTGCACCATTTTAAGGCTTCAAAAACAGGCATTTTTACTGTATGTGTTTGTAGAAATGA
>RQJG01038098.1:25511-46318 GCA_009756435.1 Chionodraco myersi | reverse complement strand
CTTTAAAGAGTCCTCTCCTGCTGATTTTCAGGTGTATATAAGTATGTAGTGTCTCTACTTTAAAGAGTCCTCTCCTGCTGATGTTCAGGTGTATATCAGTATGTAGTGTCTCTACTTTAAAGAGTCCTCTCCTGCTGACGTTCAGGTGTATATCAGTATGTTGTGTCTCTGCTTTAAAGAGTCTTCTCCAGCTGATGTTCATGTGTATATCAGTGTGTACGTGTTCTCTACTGTTAAAGAGTCCTCTGCAGGGCTGATAATGTCAGGTGTATATCAAGTATGTAGAGTGTCTCTACTTTAAAAGAGTCTCTGCCTGCTGATGTTAGGGGTGTATATCAGTATGTAGTGGGTTCTCCTTACTTTAAAGAGTCCTTCCTGCTGATCGTTCAGGGTGTATAGTGCAGTATCTAGTGTCTCTCTCTTTAAAGAGTCCTCTCCTGCCTGGACGTTCAGGGTTGTAATCAGTATGTAGGTGTCCTCTACTTTAAAGAGTCCTCTCGCTGCTGATGTTCAGGGTGTATATGCAGTATGTAGTGGGTCTCTGACCTTTAAAGATTCCTGGTCCGTGCTGATGTTTCAGGTGTATATAGGCTATGGTAGCTGTCTCTACTTTTAAAAGTCCTCTCCGCTGAGTTAGGTGTATTAATGATGTAGTGTTCTACTTTAAAGAGTCTCTCCTGCTGATATTCAGGGTGTATATCAGTATGTAGTGTTCTACTTTAAAGAGTCCTCTCCTGCTTGATGTTCAGGTGTATATCAGTATGTACTGTCTCTACATGTCTTCATGCTTTAATGTTCAAATAGCTCTTTATTTTTCTCATACTGTCTGTGCTGCAGCACCTCTTTTCACCCTCTGTCTGAAACCAGAGCCCAGTCTGCTCTGATTGGTTAGCTGGCTGGCTCTGTTGTGATAAAAAAAAAAAACTCCAAAAAGCAGAATAGGGCCTCTTAACGTTCCCCTCTGCTCCACCCTCATTTGCCACCTCCACCCTCTACATACTTTCCACCCTCTCTGTCTCCCCGTTCTTTTTATTACTTCATCAACACGTCAGGCTCTTCCACATCTTGCTTTCCTCCCACTCCTTTCCTTTCCTTGTTTCCTCCTCTTTCCACCCTGCAGTCTTCAGTCATAATATTCAATGACGGCACAAGAGACACACCCCCCCTAGGAAAAACCACATGACCCTCAGCACCAGATGACACACACACACAGATTTAAAGGGGTTGGCTGTGTCGTCATGGCGACACATCCCATCATCTCGTCCTGGCCAGCTGCCAGCAGACACTTTCACTCTCCAACCCCGGCTCATGTTGCAGTGCATTGTGGGATGTCGGATCTAATCTATTCAACAGGACGCGCCTATGTGTGTATGAGAGTCTGTTTATGAGAGTGTGTGTGTTCACTGTAGTTCTTTTGTTCCAGTGTGTGTTTCCTGTTACAGTGGGATCAAACACATTCCTCCACAGCGCAGGTTACAGACCCTCCGCCCACCTGTCGCTCTGACTTACCTGCCTGTGTGTCTGCTCTCGGATAAATAAAGTTTATATCTTAACTTTATAAAGTATTTTTTCTACAATACAGCATTATTTCATTTGTACCGTTTTATTTCTTAAAAGATGTTTAGACATTATTGGACTTCAGATTTTCATGCTAGGCTGTAGCGGTTTTGAAAAAGCTTTTAAATCTTATGAAATAAAAGTTAAAAAACTACATTTTAAAAAAGTGTCTTTCAACACAGTAGTATTTTAAATGAGGATTATAGAGTGTTGCGAGTTGATGCTGAATCTTGCCGTGAAAAGACAATTAAAAACGAGCAAAATCCCAATCAGCACTAAATATTTTATGAAAAATGATTACAGCTAGACAACATGGAGGTGAACTGAGCCACAAGAGATGGCGTGTGTGTGTGTGTGTGTGGATTGGGTGAAGGACATGTAACCCCTCCCCCAACATGTCCAATGTCAGCAAACTAATTTCCCATGATGCCGAGTGTGTCAGTGGTATTGAGGGTTAAAAAAATACGCTGGTGTAAATCTCCCTAAAGTCCACACACACACACACACACAAACGCACACACACACAGCACAGCAACACACACACACACAGCACACACACAACACACATCACACACACACACTTCATCACACAACACACAGCACACACACACCAGCACACACACCACACCATTCAGCACACACAACACACCACAAGGCACCAGCAACACAAACACCCACACACACACACACACACACACACAACACACACACACACACACACACACACCACACTACACACAGGCACACACAACACACACACACACACACACAAGCAGCACCACACACACCAGACACACAACAACACACAGCAGCACACAGCACAATCACACACACACACCCACACCAGCACCACACACACACACACACACACGTGTAAGTGGTATATGATGTCAGCACGGGTCGAGTTACACCTCCGCCCCGGAGAAGAGACGGGTGGAGGTCAGAGTGAGGTAATCCTCTATCGTCATAGCAACACTGAAAATTCTGCCAAAAAATTTGATCTGAATATTTCCAGGAAACCATGAAAGACGATCTGCCTGTGGGTCGCACAAACACCAACTATTCATTGATTAATCGTTTGAGCAGAGCCCAACGGGATGTCTTCTGTCATCTCGTTGGTACAGACAACAGTTAGAAAATATTCAGTAACGAATTAGATTCAAGTGTGAAAAGCAGCAAATCCTCACATAAAAAGTGTTTTACTTAAATATGGTGGAAATGATTATGAAAGGCAGATCTAAGATCAGCTAGGAAGTGTGACATTTAGTAAGACTGTTTTGTAGAGTACGGTTTCCAAGTTCAAGGATTAGTCCCTACACAAATTCCAGAGCCACGATTTGCAGTTTTGTTTAAGATAAAACCGTTTTGCCCTCCACATAAACACTAAGTAGATGTCGCAATGTTTGTTTTGCAGCCACTTGGGTTCTTAAAATCATGCACAAAATCCCTCAGTGTAAACAAACAGCCACAACAAACAGAAAGGATATATACTATTTTAAGTTGGGATAGTTTGCTTTAACACTGAGTGAACACAGCCTCAGATCTCAGAGCTCCAGAGGCGGCGTCCATCTTTCTGCTAATCACTCGTTTCCTCTCAGACCCCGCCCTCACAGCACCAGGGCGTGCACCAAATGCATCTTTATGAACAATCAAAACTACAACAGGCCGTTCTCACACACTGTTCCAATCTGTACCTATCTGCTTCACTTTATTCAAATATATATATCCATTGCATAACAGTCAACTACTACTTTACCCCAGACGACTGAAAGCTGTTTCCGTCCTGATTGTTACGTAACTTAGGGACTTAAATCGCTTTCTAAAGCCAACCGTAATTTCCTGTTTAGACAGAAGTTTATTTTGAAAAGGCTGCATGCAGGTAAAGATCTGGAATTGGCACATAGTGTTGGACATTTGTCGGAGAAAGCACGAAAAATGAAGCATAACTTTGTATATGAACGTATGAGAATACACACACACACACACACATATATACACCGACAACACACACACACACACACACACACCACCACAACTAACACACACACACACACACACACACAACACACACACACACACACACACAACAACACACTCACACATCACACACACACACACACACACAACAACACACACACCACAACACACACCCCACACAACAACACACACACACACACTACACACACACACACACACCACACAACACACACACCACACACACACCACACACACACACACACAGCTGAAACAGACCCCTGATTCACCTTTAACTGAATCCATTTAGTCCGTTGTCCTTTGAACTCCATTGTCATGCATTTCCCATAATGCTAAGGAAGCTGGCCCTGCCCTGCACATCCTACACACACACACACACACACACACAACACACATCCTACACACACACAGCAGATGGTGGTGTGTCGTCTGACCACATCTGGAAGCCTCAAACATTTCATCTATCAGGAATGTGAGTGAGTGTGTGCGCGTGTGTGTGTGTATGTGTGTGTGTGTGTGCGCGTATGTGTGTGTTGCAGAGAAACGCCTTTGGCTACATGGAAATCAAATTAAATGGAGTTCTGCTGAAGGTCAACGGAGAGCGCATCATTGTGGCGTGTGTGTCTGTATTGTTCCATCCGACAGTAACGTAAACACATGTGGACAATACGTCATGTTACTTTTGCTGTCCAACACACACGTCTCAGTGTGATAAGTGTATGGACGTGACCAATAACCACTGTGTGTGTGTGTGTGTGTGTGTTGTGTGTGTGTGTGTGGGTGTGTGTGTGTGTGTGTTGTGTGTGTGTGTGTGTGTGTGTGTGTGTGTGTGTGTGTGTGTGTGTGGTGGTGTGTTGTTGTGTGTGTGTGTGTGTGTGTGTGTGTGTGTGTGTGTGTGTGTCTTAAATATGGAAATGTGCTGCCTTCTCCATTTAACATCTTATATGAAGTGAATATTTTGGACGTTTGCACCAACACCACAAGATATCTGTTTATGTTCAGGTTCATATTTTGTGTGATATGTGTACATGCTTAACTGTTCAAAGTTCCTGACATTAAATAGACCAAACCATTAACCAATTGATCGAGAAAACAATCCGTATAGTTTGATACTCGGTCAAAAAGCAACCTGATGTAATCACTTCTCCGTCTTCCCACCCCTCTCAGGTGTTGCTGCATCACGTCGGTTAAACTAATCGAGCAGCAGCTCAAATAGGAAAGACCAGGTAGTTTGGAGAACCCTGGTCTGCTGGAAACGCTCTGCACCCATCAGGAAAACACCCCGAAGTCTGAGCAGAAGGCCTTTAAGGAAACGTCCCTGCTGCAAATCAGCGCTGACTCGTCATAAACACTCGTTTCTCATTTGAGATGTATGAGATCGCGGGTGTGTAACCGTAGCTCTTGTGTTTTCTTACTTTGATGGAAATGTCGATGAACGATAAAGAGCGAAGCAGCTTTCATGATCAGTTAGACGTTTTGTAATCTTCTAAAAAACCTGCATATGTGATCACTTATGAGAGCGAGAGACGAAGGTGGACCTTAAACCTCGATACCTCATTCACACCAACTCCGGTTCAAGCTCCGTGCTAGAGCTTTTCAGGTTCAGAACCGGTTCTTCGGTTTAGCTCCGGCTCTTTTCACACCGCCCAGAGTCCGACTGGTGCTGCGTCTTTGCGTCATCGTTTGCGTCATGACGTAACCGTTTGCGTGCCTGCTTCATAAAGCCAAACCTTACGGAAACCCCTCACAGCTGACACAAACAACAATGGCCGATTGTGCTCCAGCTTCCTCTGTACCTCTTCGGAAGACCAGATTCACAGCAGGTAGCTGGTCTCTTCAGAGGACCACTGCTGCTTGTTAAGTTTCTCCATCGTTGTGTACAAGCTGGATAAAACGCCGGCTTGTTGTTCAGGAGTTGATCCCGCCCCTGCCCCCGCCTCGACGTAAGCGTGACGTATGCGGTGCTTTTGCTCCGGCCGGACAATTTTTTGGTGCTTGAAACGAACCGGATTCCAGAGCTAAGAGGCTGCTCCGCTGCGGTGTGAACAGGAAAACCCGGTGCTTTTCAAGCTCCAGCTCCGAACCGGCCCTGAAACACCGTTGGTGTGAATGAGGTATCGGATACAATTTCAGAGTCTTCGTGGGAGTTTTGTTGCAGCTTTGAAAAAGGGACTATTCATCGAGCTCAATGTGAGGAAAGAATAAATACTTTATGCGGCTTTCACACCAGCGCTTTTCCCTTTCTAGCTCCGAGCGGGAGCTTTTCTGGTTCGGCTCCGGTGTCCCTTTTCTGCTCCCGCTCTGTGCACACCGCCCAGAGCGGCCGCTGCTGCGTCATGACGTCACCGTTTACGTGCCTGCTTCATAAAATCCAAACCGCGCGGATATCCCTCACATCGACAACAACAATAATGGCCGATTGTATTGAAGCGCTGTTCGCTTTGGTTATCCTCTTACGAAACGAAATGGAAGGCATCGGACGACTTTACAAACATCACATGCGAAATGCAAGACTTCTTTGTGGTCTTCAGCATCTACTTCAACGACGAATCTGCCCCTGCCCCCGCCTCGACGTAAGAGAGACGTAAGCGACGCCGGCTCTTAGCTCCGAAGCTCTTGCCTCCAGACCGACAATTTTTTGGAGCTGGAAGTGAACCGGATTCCGGAGCTAAGAGGCGGCGCCTCTGCGGTGTGAACAGGAAAAACCGGTACTTTTCAGGCTCCAGCTCCGAGCCGGAGATTAAAACGCATTGGTGTGAAAGGGGCATTAGAGTGTGTTTGACTCCCACTGAGGTTTAACCTGTTCACCCCTACATAACCCAGCTATGTTAACACACACACACACACACACACACACACACACACACACTGAAAAGAAGCAGAATCACAAATAGACAGTTTAAACATGCCATGCTCCACTGTTATCTAGGAGTGTGTTTGGGTGTTCGGTAAACAGAGTATTGTGTAAGCTCCTGAATTTAAAAAGGCCCCACAATCATCTTGTCCAAACGACATTAAAGAGGAAAAGACTCAAAAGCTTTCTTGCTTTGAGGAGACTTATCAAAGTCTGATAACTATCCATAGAATAAATGACAACATTTCCAAAAAGGAGTGTCTGTTTTTGGCTAATCTTCACACTGATACCACACAACACCAGACATGTAGCGCTAGACACTACGGTATAAACCAGACTCTTACAGCTATAGTGTACCGAACATGTAGATGTCCAATAATTCCCTCTTAAATACTTATATTGCTGTGAAAACACTTCCTTTAAACAACAGGAGTCCAACTTCAAACTACAAAGACTACATTTGAGACCCAATAAAAGTGAGCTGACCGCTGGCTGCGTTAGCTATTAGCTAACAGCTAACGGCTAACAGCTAACGGCTAACAGCTAACGGCTAACAGCTAACGGCTGATGACTAATGTTAACAAGCTCATCTCCTGCTAATCTCAACACAAAGTCATCTTGGAAAAATAGGGTTTGTCCCATTGATGCATCCATACTGACTTTACGGTGACTTTTAAAATATTTTTGCTCCCAAATACATTTTCTATAGTGAATGGGAAGCCTGCATTACTGGAGAAAATCAAGTACCGTCCCATTTTGAGAATGTGTCATTGAAAAAGTTCAGGGTAATCAACTGTTAAAAACATACTGTTCACATTTTTTTTTCAATAAATGGATGTTTTCAAAGTAAATGGATAATCGTTTTTAATAATCCTGATATCAATCATTGACCCAAATAATCGAGATTATGATTCTTGCCATAATCGAGCAGCCCTATAGTCGGTGGTGTATTTAGAGGAAGCTTCACCCCTGGGAACACCTCCTCCTCTCTGTCGTACTGTTCCACTTCCTATCTGCTGGACCTTTTCCAGAACATTCCTCCCTCCATCCCGGGAATGTTTCTAGGCTGGTATGTTTTACTCCTATCCTCCTTTCTCTTCTTCCTCATCATCCCTCCTTGCCTCCTATCCTGCGTTTGTTTTGGCACCTGATTTACTCAGACTACTCCTTTCCCTCCGGACCACCTCCCTCTCTTTCCTCTCCCACATGTCTCCCCCCTCGCCTCCGTCACTCTCCCTCCTCATCCTCAGGTGCCTCATGAAGAAGTTCACCTCCTTTCCTACTTTAACTTCTCTGTTTTAAAATAAACATCTAAAAAAGGTATTTAGGATGCAAGTCATGGACATTTAAGGAGAACTGGGGAAAGAAGGAGGATATTAAGGGTAGGACAAAGGAAAGAAAGAAGTCAAGTGTGTGAGAGGAAGTAAGGGTGGCTAAAGAAATATAGAGGGATGAAGGTGAGGAGAAATAAGGGTGTGAGAGTGAAGAAGGGAGCGTCTGCAGGACGAGAGGACGACAGACTGGCCTTGATTCTGAAAATAAAACCACACACACACACACTCTTAAAGGGACAACACACCTTCATACATGTTAGGCTTTAGGCTACACCATTAACCCCCAGTCTTTAATCACCTGTCAATCAAACCACAGAGGGGCAGGACTTTGACGCCCACTTTCTTTAGATTAAGATTTCATTCAACGCCAAGTAAGCCAGGAATCTCAAAGCCTGCAGGACGACAGACTGGCCTTGATTCTGGAAATAAAACTCCCCACACACTCCGCATCTTAAAGGGACAACACACAACATACATGTTAGTGTTCTACAGGTCTCCCTTTTGAAAAAGAGATCTATGATCTCAATGGGACCAATCTCGTTAAATAAAGGTTTTAAATTAAATGAAAGCCTCAATATTAAGGGATTCAGACCCGATTTACACGGGAACGTTTACGCATCTAATTCGTTTTCAAAAAAGTCTTCCGTTCACACGCATTCGGCTCACACGAGACCACTGGAGACGCTGTAGTACATATGCCGGGCCTGTAAGTGGCGCTGTACTTCCGCCACAAAATACACCAAAAGCAGCGAAGAAGACCCCCGAGCATGGTTGCCATGGTTGCCGTTCTGTTTGTGCCCCGTGGTGGATTTAGCAACATGTAGTTCTCCATGTCCACTTGTTGCTGATGGTTGTGGTAGAGGAGCCGTAGCTGTTGCACTAACATCTGTAGCATGGTCAGTAGCTACTGACAGTAGCTACTGACCATGCTACAGCAGTGAGCAGCAGAGGAGGGGGGAGGCGGGGCTATGGCTTCATCGTTATCAGGAAATGATCGTATAGGACGTACACACAGAGCCGTTTGGTCCCCAGAGCGTTCCGGTTGCAGATCTATCCACCTTGGGACCCGTTACCGTTTGCGGGGTCCGTTTCCGCGGTTCCGTTACGGCCTCGTGTGAACGAACGGGCTACACGCCAGAGAAAAGTAGCAGATACAACCGTTTCGTTCTCGTGTCAACACCGCCTTACTCTGTTTTTGGGCAAATGAAAACCGCACAAATGTTTAAAAAAAACGAAAAGTGTTTCTCAACAATCTTAGCTTTGACTATTGTGCTGTTAGACGTTTGCCCAAACAGAAAACAAGTTGTGTCCTGATTTTAAGAAAAGTATGTCCGTGGAGCAAATATGGGTTGATTAATTAATCCTAAAGTAATGTTTAGCCTTTCTATAACGAGATGATCGAATACTTTCCCAAGTATTATTAATAGAAACAGGTGGACAAATAATCTGAACTTTTTCTTGGGACAAAATCTTTTCCCCCACTCCTCCTTTGGAGCAGAACCGTTTCTAAATGCTATGGAGGACGGGTACTTTAAAGAGTCGTCTGTGTTTTAAAATCTGTCCGTACGGATCTTGTCCCTCATCTGCAAACCACGTCTAAATAACCTGAACGCAGCGCCACTTTAAATGTGTGTCTGTCACGGCGTCCTCTGTTAAACCCCGACTCTGCACACAGAGGAGGATCAAAGACCAGATTTAAAAGCTTCATTTTCTTTCTTCCTGGCGTTTCTGATCACATGACACACACACTCTTTCAACAAAGTTCTGCACCATTTAATACAGACACACACACGTGTATAGAAGTGTTCACCAGAGAGTTAGAACACACTCCAAAGACAAAGACAGAGACAAAGCTGAAGACAAACAGAAAGCCTGCGGGGCAGAGGAGACACTTTGGATTCACGACGTGACTTTAGAGGAAGCTTCAACAACAACGAGGCCATCTGTGGAGCATTTCCTGCAGAAGACTTCCAGAATAATTCAACAGGAATGGGTTTAACCTTTCTGGAGGCCAGGCTTACTTACACACACACACACACACACACACACAAAATAAACATTAGTTTTCCCTTTAAACAAAAAGTAGCCAAACTTTGAGCAGCCGCAGAAGCATCGGCGACTATCTGAACAAAGTCAACAAGATTCTGACCAGACTGCAAATGATGGTCAAAAATGCAATGGGATCGTTTTTATAGTCAATCAAGAAGCTTCAAACATAATGTGTATCGAGTGGTTCCAGATGTGAAGCCAACTAGTCAGAAATAGTTAATTTTGCACTCTGCAAAGATTAGATCCAACTATTTGTAGTTTTTAAAGCATTTTAATACGAAAATGTCAGGAAACGCCACGTTCAGACTCTAAATTCTGGAGATTTCATGACTTTCTCTGTTTTATAATACATTAAAGTGTATTTCTTTGGGATTGAAAGACATCATCTTGGACTTTAAGAAACTAGGAAGGACATGTGTCACTATTTTATAGACCAAAATGACGATGGATAATCAAAAGAATGGTTTGATGCCGCCGTATGGATCAGATATTTAACAGCAGCTTCAGGGTTATTGCTAAATCTCCACGAGCAGTTCAAAGGGCTTAAAATAGTGTCTTCGAATGAACATATTTCAGTGTTAGCTTCTCCATAGCTTTAAGTACGTCTTAAAGCGCATGTACATACAGACTGTGTCCACGGAGAGGTTCCATTATGCAATATGAATCTGAAGTCCTCTGTGTGCTCCTTCCTCTCGCTCTGATGAAATGCGACATGAGCCCTTGAGGTTAATATTAGCCTGGTATTAAAAAGATGAAGCTGAAGAGCTCAGGACGCGGCCGTCTGCTATCTGAGGCGCCGGCTGCAGCACAGCCTATGATTTACAGCTGAAACCTCGCTCTGCATCACACAGCTGACCTGCTTCGTCATCACCAGCCAGGGGGATTTAGAGAAGTTGAGACAACGTTAATAACAGCCATCGGTTCCCTGCAGCATCGATCAGAGGAACCGGCTCCAGACAATGTTTTTTAAAAGATGCTGCATAAAGCATTTTGTGTTCCTTGAAGTGAAACCACATTTCCCATAAACCCTGCTGCACCCGGTTCTCTCTATCCGCTCGTGGCTCCGCTCCATTTCATCTAAACAGCCGGTAAACACAAACAGCAGACCTGCATTCCGACCCCGTCAGCGAACGCCCCGCGGAGAACAACGGCAACGGTTTTTAGAGAAGGCACGGCGCGGAGAGTTCCTGTTTTTCAGTATTATTAACGGCTAAATGCGGGAGGTTGCTCAACGTGTATATCCAAGAAGTGACATTAAAGTGATATAAGATGTATCTTCAGTCGACCGATTGTGAGTGTGAAGTCAACGGGTGTTTTTAAAGTGATGAAGCGCCGTTAGCGTCTCCAGGGGGAGCCGTGCGACGTCTGATAAGTGGCCGAGTGATGTCGTTGAGTGCAACAAGTTTGAACATTAAAAAGAGGGTTAGAAAGAAGTGAGATCATTGCTTCAGGATACTTCAGCTGCTACCAGGATCATACATCACCATCTCAGATCAGACTGTAGGAGGTTCAGATGCATTATGGGTAATGTCGCCACCCGGTTGTGTGGAATAAAAAAGATGATGTCTGCAGTTCTGCCGCTTTGATTTGTGTTTTAATGAAACACCAAATGTGTAAAGTAGTTACTGGAGTTTTTGTGTAAGGCAATGTTTCTCAAACATTTTCATACCAAGGACACTTAACCAATAAAAAAACACTCACGGACCACCTAACTCCACAGATATCCAAATTCACATCGTTTTTCTAGAACAGATTACAAATCGCCTGAAAATGGTACAAACGAGTGGCAAAATGTTTGACGAAGGTGTTGTGCTGGGCTATATCATGCAATCAAAAGTTAAACGTAAGCTCGCTCCATTGCGGAGATATTCCCGTGAGAGTGCGGAAAACTTAAATTGATTTATTTATTTCAAATGTGAAATGTTACCAATATACTCACGGACCACTAGGGGGCGCTCACGGGCCACCAGTGGTCCGCGGACCGCACTTTGAGAAGCACTGGTGTAAGGTATACAAAAACGTAGGTATCCAACACAAAAACGAAAAGGCATTCAGACGGGACAGACATCCGCCAAGTGCTCTGTCTTGCAACAGTAATTCAATTGAAAGATAATGTGTCTATCCGCCCCAATGTTGAATGGGTTCTTCCTCGGCCCATGTGATGCCCTGTCAGCAAGTTGAATGAAAATGGGGCTGTAGATTTTCAATAATGCTGCTGACAAGCAAGCAAACAATCCTTAAAAAGATATCCTCCATGTAAGAAGTTCAAACAATACAGACAAAAGTCATGTGACGGAAAGCAGACCAGTAAGTCCTTCTGTGTTACTTTAGTATGAGTTAACTTCGAGGTGACCATCTTGTTTTGATGCAACATGTGTCGCTTCCATTTAAAGTGCAGAAGGAACTCAAAGCTTTGAAGTTAACACAGATTTAGTCTCAACACATCACCTCTGACCTATCTCCAGATTCACTACAAACACTACTGGTGTTTAACATTTTAATCTGATTTAGATTCAAAGGAGAAAGCATTACTAGGTCCTTCTAGTTTTACCGCAGTGTGTTGTGAAAGCAGCAGGAGAACAAGCAGACACCTCTCTGTGACTTTGAAAGGCTCCAGTCAACAAGTTGCCAAATGTTTCTGGTTGCTGCATCAAAGAAGTAGAGAGGAAGGGTGGTTGAGGAGGAGGGGGGGGACAATTATAAGAGAAAAGCTGAGGAAGAGGAATCTGGAGAAGGACCGGGAGCAACATGAGCCAAAGACTGAGGAAAGGAGAAAGTGTAAAATGAGAAAAAACTGGGTGGGAAGGAATAAGAAGACGTCAGATTAGAGAAGGAACCGAGGAGGAGGGAGAGAAATGAAGGAGGGGAGGGAGGAGGAGAGAGTCCGGGCTGTATCTGATTACATAATTGCTCTACGGGATCTGAAAAGGGGTCTGCGCAACAAAAAAATGCCTCGTTCGTTATACTGTCACAGAAAGTCCACCGTGACCTTAGAATACACTCAAATCTGCCAAATCACTGCGGGACTCATCCAAACTAACACAATGTGAACGAAGATGACACAAATCTGGTTATTTACAACCACAGTAAGCTCAAATAGATCCAAATATGCCGAATCACTGCTGGAATATCAACCCAAAGACAAAATATAAGGTAAAACTACCAAATATCACAACAAGCAGGTTATTTACCACCACACTGACCTTAACATACACCCAGAAATCTGCCAAGTCACTGCCAAACTACTCAAAGCTGCACAAAGATCCAATAAATCTGATTATTTACAACCATAGGAGTCAATTTTGGGATCAGTTTAAACTACAAAAATAAAGATTTGTGTTGTTACAAGGAGACTAAAATGCACCACAAAGTAGAGAGAAGGTCACTGGCTGAGCGTCCCTGTAGATAGTACAGGAGCATTGTGGAATATTCTAGTGTTTTTGCTCTGGAGTTGAGGTCAGCAGAAACGACCACGCCTGCACAAACACCATCAACTCTATCTCCTGGCTTCAACACATCGATGAGAGAGGTAAAAACATAGAGATCTGCTGAGTTCACCAAAACACAAGCAGCAGTGGCGCACTAAATCCAAAACACACACACACACACATCTAAAAACACACACTAACACAACTTCAAAACACGATGGAGAGATGCAGGGACACACAGCCCGGAGAAGAGGCTCCCTGCTTGGCCTCTTTTGGCACCAACAGCCCGCTGATGCACCACCATGATGGTGTGCGGCTTTAATTGGAGGTTTAAACAATCAACACGAGACAGCAGCTATCACGCGATTTGGGAGCCACACATACATACACACACACACACACACACACACACACACACATACACACACACACATGCATGCATACATACATACATACAGCCGTCGTGGATGCTCCCCCCATCCACACAATGAAACAAAATCCGTGTAAAGGCTGCCTGCGGATGAAGTGAAAACAGGCGGTGAATGGAAGAAGCAGAGGCCGGCTTCACTCACCTGTAGGCCGGGCAGAAGCGCAGAGGAGTCCCGCTCGGAGTGAAGGACGGTGGGGCTGCTTGGAGCGAAAACAACGCAGAAGCACAGAGTTCTCAAATCCACCAATCCTCCTCCTCCTCCTCCTCTTCATCACCCCGCCCCCCAACCTCAGCTGCCTCTCTCTCAGCCCGGACTGCATCGAAGGTGCACTCGGTTTACTCACCGGGCAGCACGAGGGGGGCGGAGCTACACTGTGAATGCTTCCAAAGTGAAGGTGTAATAGTTTATTTGGGATATTGAAAATATGCAAAGCAAGCAATAAATGTTTACTTTGATCTGTGTTTGAATATTTCATTGGTCCGTATTTCATTTTTTATATGAATTAGGATATTTGGAATTGAGATAATCGCTCCATTTAAGAATAAAATAAAATATAAAATGAAGTAAAAATATTTGTACAAACATAAGAAAATAAAGTAAAGGGTGCACACTGTAATAAAGTTATCTAAATAATACAACAAAATAGTTTTAAATGTTATAATTGCTATTAATTATAGCATATAGCTGTGTGTATTAAATATTGATTAATCGCTTTCATATCTGTGAAATATCAAAGCGTTATGGTCCATTCCTTTCTTGTATGTTTTCTTTATTGTCAAATACGTGTCAGGGACTGTGGATAAAATGTGCCTGTTTGGCTAAATCTGTGCATTGGTGCTTAAAACAAATAAACATAAAGTTGCAGTTGGAAAACACACAGATAGTCACAACAAACAATCTAATACTGTCTAATATTATTCATAACTAAACATATCGTAACCTAGAATTTATCCAAAACTACTGCACTATGAAACAGACAGAAATATAGTTGGCCCATTGAAAAGTCAAAATCTGTTCCACCATCTGTTAATAGTCTTCTAGTGCAGGGTGCCCACATTTCCCCCCGATGTTATTGTATTATTAATAATACTGTCCTGTTTTTCATTCTTACCCTGTTGCTGCTAAACTACTGAATTTCCCCACAGGGATTAATAAAGATCCCTCTTATCTTATCTTAAGACCCATTGCATTTTGTCCATTGTATTCATATTAACTTCTTACTGTATTATGTATTATTAATACATTTACTATATTGTTTAGTTGTACCCTAATCATACTGTGTACTTTTTTGTATCAGATGCTAAACTGCATGGTGTTGTCGTAGTAAACTATAGCAATAAAGTTGAATATAATATCTATTTAATTAAAAAACATAAAAAAAACACAAAAAAACATAAAATACATAATAAGACTGTTGGTTGAAAAATAGGAAGTAAAAGTGACAATGCATAATTTGGGTTCATCTGTACTACTGGATTGTCTCCGCCCCTCAAGGCTACAGTGGAGTTTAAATGAAGCGCTCCCAGAGTCTGAGTGAGAGGCGGAGATTCAGCCAGCAGTCAGGAGGGGGGGGGGGTGTCTGCAGAGAGAGAGTGATGCCAAACACAAAAGTTGGGGATCTAACGGAATTAATCTATAAAGAAAATAACATTTAGTGTTATAAATATATATATCTCACAACGGTGGTGTTACATGTTTGAGTTTGTGGAGACCCTTCTCATTTTCCTCCATTTAAACAACCACTGACTGAAGAGTAAGGGGGTCGGTTTAGTTTCTCCATGAGGAAGGGGGGAGGGTGGGAGCTTTTGGGGTTCCTCCCCCGGGTTTAATCTGGGCCATCAAACATTTCATTTCCTGCATGCTGAGGATTTGTTCTGCATCAAATAACAGTACAAAGGAAATTACAACATTCAAGCGCCAGATATCAAATATCTTTATTAACATGTATAGCGTTATTTGAATACAATCCAACACTAAAGCAGCCAAAAAGTAATCAAGCGGAGAAAAAACATATGACAAAAACACAGCATTTAACCCTCCTGTTGTCTTCGGGTCAAATCTGACCGATTTACTACTTTCATCAATCATAACTTTTTAGTTTTACATTCGATTGCATTCAGGCTTCATGATATCCTTCACAGGAGAGATTTAACATATAACATCGCTGATCAACACTTTCATTGGATTTTGGATGATTTAGTCAACTTTGTAACACCATGGTGTTCCCGGCATGACCGCCATAAAGAAAAGGAATTAGTAACCATCCAGATCAGATAAAACACACACACACACCACACACACACACACACACACACACACACACACACACACACACACACATATACAACACACACCCACCCAACACACCATGTATACATCACTTCAGGGGACATTACATTGACTTACATGCATTTCCTGGAGACTTATCCTAACCTTAACCAAAACCAACACATGCCTAACCCTAAACCTAAACCTTAACCTAACCCTTACCCTTACCCTAAACCTTGACCTTACCCTTAACCCTAACCAAGTCTTTACCCTAAAATTAATGATTCCCCTCATGGGGACCTCCAATTTGTCCCCATAAGGGAAGCCAGTCCCCACACGTGACTATGTAAACAGATTTAGGTCCCCACAAGTATAGTAATGCTAGAACACACACACACACACACACACACACACACACACACACACACACACACAGACACACACACACAGCAGACACACACGCACACACCACACCCACACGCACACCACACACACAACACACACACACACACACACACACACAGACAGACAGACAGACACACACACACACACACACACACCACACACACACCACACAACACACACAACACACACACCACCCACACACAATACCACACCACACGGGCACAACACACACTCTAGATGTGTTCCCCCTCTTATGTGCCCATCCCCCCACATGGATCACGCAGTACATGTTCAGTGTCTATTCTTTGTATATTTACTGCAGTGTTTCATGTGTACCAGTACTCTGATACAATATGTACAGTTTGAAAGCGTGTTAAAAGAAATGTGGTGGTGATTAATGTTTTTGTGTTACTGTAAGAGCAGTTAAAACAGGACCGGTCACATGTCACCGCGAACACCAAAGTCAGGGGGGACGAAGACAACAGGAGGGTTAACAGATGTATGAGTGATTCACATAACAGCTGAATCAGGTCAATACAATAACATGCCGTCAGTCTTTAATTCTGTGTATCGTCCCGATCAAGAGTCAGATAGCTTTATTATCATTTATAAATATATAAAAAATGCAAGTAATTCGCATATTTTCCCGCTTCATACAAATGTACAGATATGTCAGATATACATACGATATATTCGTTATGTATTCTCCCGTAGATCAAACGACATTACTTGTATTTAATATCCCCCCCGCCGAGTCAGTCCACTTGTGGAAAGTTCATACATACGACACTGATTTATAAATGCTTTTTAATTCTTTTGTATTAAAAACAACTACCACCCACTCTAACTCTGACTGCTGCTTCCGGAGGTGGGGGGGATTCAGATGTTCTACATATTGATGTCCCCTGTCCCCTGTCCTCCCCCTGAAACCTGCACCGCATGAGCCTCAAACCGTGAAGCAGCGTCTTTAAGTCCTCCCACACGATGAATCATCAGGCGCTCCGTTGTCCTCTCAGTGTCTCTCTGTTTCAGCAAAGGACCAAACTGACACCATGCTTCCCTCAGTCAGACGGGTCAGACTCAAACACACAGTGGGACAACATAAAAAAATGGGTTCTAGTGGAGGGCCGGACGGGTTCAATGTTTATTGCAGAACGTATTGAAATGAACTTATTGCACATATTAAACCTGGAACTAACAAAGCTTAAATTATTGCCTATAAAAACAACATTAAATAATCAGTTGCATTCATTTCTTATGGCTCAATCTGCAGCTTTTCTGAGTCATTTCTTATGAGTACATTTCCCCACAGGCCAACAACAGCTTCAACAAAACTATTTCCCTCAAAGAACAAACCAAACATGTCCTGTTGTCGTGAGAGAGAAAGTGCAGAAGGAAGCATCCATTGAACTCAGGTTGCTGCTCTGAGATGCTAGCTCAGACACTTGGCGTCTCATCTCGGGTGCAAGTTCATCAATGTTTGGGCTCAGGCTCTGAGCGGAGGAGACCCTCAGGATGGAGTGAAGGTGTGTGTGCAATATACCGGCGGGCCAGATCTAATAGGAATTAGAAATTATCCTGCGGGCCGAAATTAATTCCACCACGGCCCTGATTTGGCCCCCAGGCCTCGAGTTTGACACATGTGCCTTAGCATAAAACATGATATAACATTACTATAAAGTTGATATGTCATGTATTCATTTCACTATAAAAGAGCATCACAGCAAGTATCTAATAAGCTATGTATCCTTTGAAGTTTCTCAACACCTTACTGAAAAATAAGGCAATACAATTTATTTTGTGCCCTTTACTCCATTTGAAATGTGCGACCGAAGGAAAATGGGTTTTCCTAACTTTGGGAAATATTAAATATTATTGACGTTTGCTTGACTTTTGTAATATCCATGTTTCACTGTATATTCTTCTGAATTTTCATTTCTATTTGTTTGATTAGTTAAGGAGGTATTCACGTAAGAATGTCACTATATTGTGTATCATTTGATCATATAACAAGCTGTGGAGAGTAATACAATAAGCATTTCAATCAAATCATCTGGAAGCACGAAGATCCACAAAACCTGCACCGGCCAAAACTGAAGGATTGTATTCTTATATCTCGATACAATTAGATACACATGGTAATCAGTTTGTAACACACACACACACACACACCACACACACACACCCACACACACACACACAACACACACAAAACACACACACCACACATCCACACACCACACACACACACACAGCCAGAACACACACTGAAGAACGATGCATTCTGGGTCTGGAAGGAACATCCAAGAGTGCTGATATGCAATGCCGCACAATTGATCCGGCCTTGAAGGTATTTTCTCTCTGTGTGGTGTGTGTGTGTGTGTGTGTGTGTGTGTGTGTGTGTGTGGTGTGTGTGTGTGGTGTGTGTGCTCGCATGTGTGTGTGTGTGTGGGATTATCACTCAGATACCAGACACGGTGCAGTAATGTCCGGCAGACTGCAGCCATGTTTGCTCTAAAGCTGAGGATGATGAGGAGAAGGTCAAAGGTCGTGAGGTTATTCCCATCATGCAGCAGCTGCAGAGAGCACAGCTTCAGCCTGTCTTGAGTCTTTGTCTTTTCAAAATACTTACATATACTAGGGTAGATTTAACTTAAAAGACATTTGTAGGAAAATGTGATATTTCAAACTAATCGTACTGAGAACTTGTTACAGGCCCCGAACCCCACTTTGAACATCCCCCGTTTAATATCTCTTATTCATTCACTTTTAAATGACGTGTTAATTTAGAGAAGATTAGATGATATATATATTTTATTGATACAAAATTGGGAATTTTCTTCGATACAGCTACATTTGAAAAATAAATTAAATAACCTACATACTATAAACATAGGATATATAAATATGTCAACCTTGTTTGATGTTGCCTCTCACCTGCACTGCGTCTGCTGTAACAATGTAAATAAAGGATTTATAATGTATTTAAATCGATGCACACGTTCCCTAACAACGGGTTCTCGTGGCTTCGTGTTCTCCAACAATCACCGCGACAGAAAATGTGAAATGTCTGCGCAGAGAGGAGGGTAGAAAGTGTTCCGTTTACTTGTTAATTGTTAAATGTTAAATGTCAGAGTTTCTTTCACTGAACTTGAACATGTTGCCTGGCAACCGCTGGCTGTGTGCACCCACTCAGGTGTGTGCAACACGAAGACTCAGAAAGAGTGTGTGGGCAGAGAAGAGCGGCAGAAAGTCACACAGGAAACAGATGGAGGGACGAGGGAGAGAGGGAGGAGGGGTAACGGGATGCTTTAGTGGTCTGAAGGGAGGTTGAAGTGTATAAATATAATAAATAAGGAAACGATCAAAAGTGAAAAGAAATCACATGACTGTAAAGGTGAATTAGAATTATTGCACATTCGATTTAAACAGTTAAAAGACAAAGTATAGAATGACCGAATAGTTTAATATAAATAATTTCACATATGATTTATGATATTGCACAAAATATAGATTTTACAGACAGGATATAATAATATAACCCTCTCTTTATTAATCCCACAGCAGGGACTTTGCAGAGTTATTGCAGCAACGAGAGGTGAGCTGGACAAATACTATGACGTTTAGAGAGGAGAGGAGAAGGAGAGGAGGAGAGAAGGAAGGAGTTTAGAGAGGAGGAGAGAAGGAAGGAGTTTAGAGAGGAGGAGAGAAGATGAGAAGACGTTGTGTTGAGGAGGAGGAGAGAAGGCAGAGAGGAGAGAAGGAAGGAGTTTAAGAGAGGAGGAGAGAAGGAAGGAGTTTAGAGAGGAGGAGAGAAGATGGAAGAGCGTTGTGTTGAGAGGAGGAGAGAAGGAATGAGTTTAGAGAGGGGAGAAGAAGGAAGGAGGTTTAGAGAGGAGATAAGATGAGAAGACGTTTTGTTGAGAGGAGGAGGAGGAGGAGTTTTAGAGAGGGAGGAGAAAGACGTTTTGTGAGAGGAGGAGAGAAGGAAGGGTTTAGAGAGGAGATGAGATGACGTTTTGTGAGAGGAGGAGAGAAGGAAGGAGTTTAGAGAGGAGATGAGATGACGTTTTGTGAGAGGAGGAGATAAGGAAGGAGTTTAGAGAGGAGATAAGATGAGAAGACGTTGTGTTGAGAGGAGGAGAGAAGACGATAAGGAAAGTACATGAGGAGTTTTCAAAGAAAGGAAAGAGAGGAGGACACAGGAGAGGAAATGAAGGAAATGAGAAGGCGTCTGATTTTCTTTTATTCCTGCATCTCTCTCTCTTACTTTCAGACACTTTCAGATAGAGTGGCGTTTCCATGGTGACCACTATGGGATGCCAAACACTGTTGCTTGGAGAGGAAGAGGAGGTGGAAGAAGAAGAGGAGGAGGAGGTCGAGACCGCTGGATGTTTTCCAGCTTTTCACAAAGTGATTGAAGTGTGTGGGTGGGCTCTTTCTCTCTCTGTCATGGCAGCAGAGTGTGTGTGTGTGTGTGTGTGTG
>RQJG01038098.1:12215-22827 GCA_009756435.1 Chionodraco myersi | reverse complement strand
ACACACACACACACACACACACACACACAGTATCTGCAGTGTTTATGTTGTGGCTGTGTGATAGCAGATCAGTGATTTAATTGGATCAGCTGACAGGTAATCGGGTCACATGACGTTCCGTGGTCACGCCAAAATCCCAGCAGGGGTGCGTTTGTTTCCATCACACAGTGACATATACAAATCCACTGGACTGATGTAATCTGTGAAGAGGACATATATTTATTTAGAGAGATATTTCAACTACTTTGTTCGAGATATTCACGGATTATTTGTAAAAAAAATCCATTCAGATATAACACATTAATACCTACACTTCATAATGGGTAGCTTTCTTTAAAAACATTTCATGTATTTTCATATTTTACTGTACATTTTTCTTTTCTAGATTTATATTTATTTGACTTTTGGATTTGTAACTAAATTAAACGTAACTTTAGCGCAATGGTTTACTTCGTATCATAACTTCTCTTAGTTAAAAACTGCTCAAAATATAAATGTATGCCATAAAAGTAGTGATTTTAAAAACTAATAAAAATAACATTTAATTTCTTTTTTGGAAACTTTTTTACAAGAAGTGGGAATCGGATCCATTTCACCCAAATCTTTTTATTTAATGATGAATAAATGATTACCGTTGACTCATGTATCTGGACATATTGTTCCTTTTACAAGTCTACTCATAATCGAGCTCTCACTTCACCTGGACATATAATCTAAACTCAAACCACTGTCGGTGTCTTTCAGTGTTTCTGCTCTGAGGACCGGAGGAGAAGCTCTCTTGGGTGCGTTTGATTCGTTGGTCAGAAGCGCGTCTTGAATCCGGAGAGCTCCAGCGTGTCGATGTTTCTCTGGTTGGAGAAGCAGAATCTGGTGATGCGGCTGCTCGGACTTCCTTCTTCACTCAGCCACACTTTCCTGTGGAGGAACAATACAGATATTCACCTTAAAAACTACAATAATAAACATGTTTTCTAACTTGACTTCAATTAAGAATGTTTTAGGATGAGGTGTTTGAGTCCCTTCGTGAAGTTGTCCAACAAAATGTCATGAAGGATCCAAAAGTGGCGCTACTAGAAAGTGAAAGACGTCCAAAGCAATAACGTTAATCCGCTTTCTGCTGGCAGGGTGGGAATAACTAAACGTAAAAACACATAAAAACCAGAACTAAATGCTTTTTTTCGATGGAGTCTGGTGAGTAAGTACGTTTAAAGTTAAAATATTCACAATAAAGTGTTTACTTGAACTAATGTGTTTGTTATCTAAAATATGTCGACAGCAGTCTAGCTTGCTGGTACTCCAATCTGTTTAGAAAAACGACATTATCTGGATCTGGATCTGGATCTGGATTAATACTGAGCAGAACCCAGAGGTATCACGCTCAGTGGGGGATGGATGATCCCCGCTAAATGTCTCTTAAAATTTAGAATTAAGAATTGGCTTTGCGGGTTGCACTTCTTCTAACTGGCTCTAGGTACATTGATGCATCGATGGCTGAGATGTTATGGACAATCTTGAAGAAGAGAACCAAACGAGCCAATCGCCGCCTTTCACTTAATTCCACCCAGTTCAACCGCTTGAGCATTTCTGTGACACTGCTGTCCCATTCATAATCTCCAAAAATGAATCTTGCACCTCTTCTTTGTACTGATTCCAGGGCATCACTGTCTTTATCAGTGTAGGGGTCCCAGACCGAGCTGGTGTACTCTAGTTTAGAACGTACTAGGGCCACAAAAGCTGTCTCCTTCAGTTTCTGGGGACAGCGTCGCAGGTTCCGGCGTAGGAAGCCGAGCGAACGGTTTGCCTGTGTTACAATTTGGCCAATGTGTTGGCCAAACTTCAGGTTCTTATGGATTTCTACCCCAGGATAAGGCTGGTGGGTCACCTCTTTTAACACCTGGCCACATAGAGTATAGTTTTTAATGTTAGTTGATCTGCTTGTTCGTAGGATGTAGCACTTACTAGTATTAAAGCACATTCCCCAAGTGTTAGCCCATTCCTGAAGTCTAGTCAGGTCACCCTGTAGGTCTTCTTGGTCACTTCCATTTTTAATAGGCCTGTAGAGCAGGCAGTCATCCGCGAATAACCACACTGTAGATGCTACATGTGACGGCAGGTCATTAATGTAGCATAAGAAAAGCAATGGACCCAGCACAGTGCCTTGTGGGACACCAGAGTCAACGTGAACTGTACTTGATTTCACCCCTTCTACGACTACTTGTTGGCTTCTTTGCATGATACACTGACTATGGAGAAATACCTCATAAAACCACACTTTAAAACATCCAAACTATCCCTTTAAGATAGTCAGTGGTATGTTCTTACATCGAGTGACTTCTGACGTCTAAAATCAGCAGTTTGAGCCAGAGCTACGGTCTGTCTTTGTGAAACAGGCCCTGAGTTGTTTTGCAGAAAATTGTTGGAGAGCAACTGACGTCATAACCGTGGGCTTCACTGTCTTGTGGGACAAAAATGTATACAAAAATAAGTCAAACAGCCTCTCTGGGGTCAAACCTGGGTCAAACCAGTCTCTGGACAACCAGGGGCATGATGGGAAAAAAACTAAAAACATTCGTTCAGCTGTCTTTAACCCTGAGACTCTGAGGGTGTTTCTGCTGCAGATATACTCAGGTTTACCACAGACTGTTGATCGGGACGTTTCTGATGGTGTGTGTGCGTGTGTGTGTGTGTCTGTCTGTGTAGATTAAAGGAGATTTTAGTGGATCAGGGTCATGTCCATGAGAGGGAGAGAGAGAGAGAGAGAGAGAGAGAGGAGGAAGAGGAGGAGGAGAGAGTTGTGAAAGGGAGACGAGAGATGTCCTACTTTTTCATTTTTTTGGAAAAAAACTTCTTGAATCTACAGCTGACTCTATGACCTACTACTCTACTGTACACACACACATACAGTACACACACACGTATATATGAACACACATACATATTTATGTACACACACACACATTTCTGAACACACACACACACACACAGATTAGTGTTAAATCTGCAGCAGCTGGATGTTTGTTGCTTTGTAATCTGCAGCCATTTCCCCTGAAACACACTGATCCCTGACACACACACACACACACTACACACACACACACACACACACACACACACACACACACACACACAACACACACACACACAGCACCACACCACACACCACACACACACACACACACACACACACACACACACACACACACACACACACACACACACACACACACTAATGGACATGTGAGGACCCTCACTAACATAACATTTCCGAGCCCTCGACCCTAAAAATGATACATCTTGTTTATCAAAAGCTTAGGTCCTGTGTATGTTTTGTAGATCATTCGCATCAGTAGGTTTACAATAAGATGTCGATTCCAAACCTCCAGCACAGTTTTCAGTCCACTTCCTGTTTCCTCTCTAACTATGAGAGTAACTCGGTTTTTGTTGTTGTATTCATTCGGTTTTTACCCCCTTGTATTCCTTGAATTGTTATATTATGTTTTTATGCTGCACAGAGCCGATTCTAGAGTCTGTGGGGGCCCAAGCCAAACATCACCACCCCCCCCCCCCCCAGAGCAAGGCAACAAAACTTAAACTTACAGTGTGCGTTGAGCAATGTTGAACTTTTGAAGCTTCGACGAAAACGCCAGCCAATCAAATCATATGCCAGTACAAGCTCTAGCCAATCAAACCGCGTGCTTGTGTGTCCGGGGCGTGAGATTCATGCGATTGGTTGTTGGCTTCAACGCACGCCGCTGTGTGGACGGGCCGTAAGATAAGAAGCAGCATTTCACGTCGCGCTATGCATGGGGCCGCCTTGAGGGGGTATCCCGACGTGTCGTTGCTGTGGACCTTCTTAATCTACCTTCTTTGGGGCCCCCCTTCTGGTCCGGGGCCCCACGCAGTTGCCTGCCTTGCCTGTCCGCAAGCGACGGCCCTGATGCTGCATCATGAGTGCAACATGGTTTGACCTGAAGTGAATGATTTGTTCTCTGTGTATGAATAGATACTAATAGTACTAAGCTTTATTATTATTACAAGTATGCTACATCGTTGGAGGAGCCTGGCGCTTTAGATTTGTATTGCTGAGGTGCATATGACAATAAAGCTTTTGATTCTTGAATAGTAAAGGTAGGACAGCCAACAATAAAACATTTGTCCGATAATATTAAAACAGGCTCTCACAGTGTTCAACACTTCTTTTGGCCGGAGCTCAAACTGCAGACCAACATTTCTAACCTCGCAGATCGTCTGATAATCAGAGTGTTTGTTTATTAAACGTTTATTTAGCGAGGACAATGCACAATACATGTATTGTTCCAGAAATAGCTCAAAGATGATTGCCCTCTTCATTCTCTGGGCGGAGGCCAGTCGTGATGCACAAGGAGGAAAACATCAGAACACTTTTTAAGATAAGGCAACAACTCAGACTCTTCCGTCACTATTTAAAGTCCAACAAAGGCTTACAATGAACCACACAGTCCTGAGGAATCATGACGTCCCTGAATCTGATCAACAACAACAACAGAAACGTTTACATTTATTATTTAGGCGCCACAATTTTATTCATTTTGGGCCGACTCCCACAGAAATAGGGATTGAACCCACACACACTGTATTTCTATCATGTGAGTAATCCACCTGTCACATCTGTTTCTCTCTCTTCTTCATCCATCCGTCTTTCTCTAGCCCTCCTCCGTGTATAAGTGTGTGAGTGTGCATACTGTACATGTTATTGTGTTGATTATTCTGTACACACAACATCTATAACACGTCTGCCAAGTAGAGGAATGCCTCCTATATTGCTCCCCCGGAAATGTCCTACATTTCTTTCTTATCTGAATTGTTGTAAAGCCTCCGATTGCAAATGTGGGATTAAGTATATTAGGGCGTATGAATAATGGACTCGTCTTGTTTTATACGCCTCGACTTCACTCCCGCAAATTCCAGGATAGGGAGATTGTTTCAGTTTCTTCTTCCTTTCACCAATCCCTCCGTTCTCTCCATTCCTCACTCTTTCTTGTTTTCAAGCTGCTCGGCTCTTAAGGATTTTTTTCTCAGAGGAAACCACCCACTCGTTCACCTCCTACTCTCACTCTCTCTTCCTCTCCATTATTACCATGTATCCACTTCCACCACTCTCCTTTCCTTCCTCCATTTTCTCCTTCCTCCTCTTTTAGAATGTTTCTAATTTTTGTACTTCAACTTCTCCTGACTCCCCTCCCTACATTCCTCTCCCGGCCTCCTCCCTTCCTCTTGCCATTATTAAAAGTATTGTTCTTATTATGAGTTGCCCCTCCCTCCCTCACCCCCCCCCCTCTCGGCCCATAGGAACAGCTGACCCTGTTTCCCAGGCCCTGCAGGAAGTGAGGTCGTGGTGAAAGTGGAGCAGACAGGAAGCAGAGAGAGTGAGCACGATGACACGGAAAACACCTCTGATAGAACGGGAGGAAATAGTAGTGTGTGTGTGTGTGTGTGTGTGTGTGCGTGCGTGCGTGTGTGTGTAATCCATTCAATGAAAGGGAGCGTTCTTCAATGTGTATTAAAGTCACAAGGAGGTTAAAATGATTTGTGATTTGTTTGCTGTTAAAGTAAACCTAATCAAGATTTTAGTTCCTTAATTTAATTGTATAAAATCTAATTACTTCATTTAAATATATAAAGTCAAAACATATTTCTATCTAATTATTCAGAAATAATTCTCCGCAGCTCTGCTTCAGTCACTCCACCCGCCTGCTGCAGCAAGGAGGTGAAAACACACACCAAGGATGATATCATATTGTGTGTGTGTGTGTGTGTGTGTGTGTGTGTGTGTGTGTGTGTGTGTTGTGTGTGTGTGTGTGGTAATGTGCCAGTCGAGTTGCATCCAAATGAGACGTCCACACCCTGGTGACATCGCTCCCTCTGGACAGAGAGGTCATCAAAACAAAGTGAGCTCCAGCTTCATAATGAAGTGGTGCTTACTGTCATTACTTCAGAGTGAGAGGGAGAGAGAGAGAGAGAGAGAGAGAGAGAGAGAGAGAGAGAGAGAACAGTGAGGAGGGGGAGATGTGATCATGAAGGGATGTGTTTAAGTACTGCTTTAGTATCAGGTTATTCGGTTAAAATACCACTTTTATTAGTATTGGTACAAAATATAAAAACGTGACAGAACGAGGAGCTCAGGTCAGAAGAATGTCAGTGCCATTTCTATACTGGAGCTTTGTGCACATGGCAATACAAATGTTTGAATCTGAATCTGTTGTGAAGGTAAATAGCGCCATCTAGTGGCTGAATAAGTAACATCACAGCACTATAAGACTTGAATGCGGAAACACTCAGATCATGCTGCCGATCCTTTAAGGCAGGGGTTCTCAAAGTTTTGATGAGTGAGGGCCAATTTAGGTACCCAATATTGGATTGAGGGCCGCCCAAGAAAAAACGGAACACAAAATCATTCCAAAACAAATCCTTTCTTTATTGTACTAACCAATTACCGCAACTCGCAAGATGCCTAGTTGCCATGCAACCAGTAGCCTAGCAAACTTTCCACAAGCTGTCATTCATAATTTAGGAATGACAACCCAGGGGGCGCAGTTTTACCATTCTTAAATTCCATTCTAATTCTTACTAGATACAACCATGGAGGATTCAAATATAACTCATGCATTTCAGCGTGTCACATTAACTATCGCGGGCCGCCAAAAACATTTCCGAGGGCCGCCATTAGCCCGCAGGCCGCACTTTGAGAACCCCTGCTTTAAGGAGAAACACTGCCTACCTTTTCATGCACTCGTTTTGAGATTGACACATTTTTTGTCAGACTAATGGGAAGAAAACATCCCAAATACAAATCTAGGGTTTTTATCCTTTGTCTATTTGTATCTCTTCATCAAGATCTTCTTCCCTCCAAAAACCCTGTTTCACATTCAGGTGTGCAGAAGGTCTGTTACATAAACAAATACAAAGGATAACAGTGAACTCACATTTCCTCCACCTTGTGAGCGGGACCCTGCGCCTGTCCCACCACCGTCCCACCGTGGGTGTTCCTCACCCAGCCCACCAGCCCCAGGTGCAGACCCTGCTCCTCCGTATACTGCAAGGAGAGGGGAGACAGAGGGGTTGTACATAAGGGAACAATTGAGTTTCCCGAGCTTAAAAAGACTAGCCTATATTACATCAGGAAAAGTCACTGATCTAGCACCGCGTGAAGCAGAGGTCACATGACTTTTCACTATAAAATACTAACTATATATAAAAACAAATCAGTTGTTTGAAGTAATGTGCAACCAATTCCTTTTTTGAATCATCACAAGTTCACAACTAACCAGCAAATTATTCAAAAATATCCACGCTGTAGCACCGTGAGAGTTTTCCTATACTGTATTATTACTGAAGTAAACAGAAACTCACCATTCTGAAACAGACTCCTGCCAAAACAAAAACAAAGACAGAGTGACTTAAAACATGTAATAAGCAAATAATTTACTGCAACAGACAGTTTTATATTTCTTATTTCGACTCGTGAAAACAAGCAGCTCGCGGTGAATTCATATTAACACAATAATAACCCTGAGGCTGCAGTGAGAGTGCAGTGAGGTCCTCCGTCCTAAATTAAGCATCGGATCATTTTACAGCCTGAGCTCACAGAGCAGAAAACAGAAGAGCAAATTGAAACACGGACCCTGAACGTTTCCGAAGATCTCAAAGTCCACAGAGGTCAGCTTGATTCCTCCTGCTTCACCCATCCTGAGACAGAGAGTGGCACAGAGGAGGGTCAGCGAGAGAGAGAAACCCCCCGCTGTGAGGACCCTCTGCGAGCACATGCTCACTCCTCCAGGAATATCTCACCAGAGAGGACGCTCATGGTATCTGTAGTCCATTAAAATTACAACAACTACAAATACTATGCTACTACAGTAAGGTGCAGGAAGGAGTCCTAAACTTGGATGAGTGAGCATTTAAGCACTTTCTGTTCCCTCATCTAGAAGTCAATCGGGTTTTGGCGAGAAGCCTGAAATAAGGTCTGTGGGTAAGCTGAAGAGATGTAAAGGTTTTGTATTAAATAAAATACGTCATTAAACTTAAAGTGGACGTATTATGCTATATTGGAAAAATATATTTTAGGGTCATACCTATACAAAACATGTCTGTGAAGTTTTTTTGCTTAAAATACCAAACAGTTCCCCCGTTGTAGCCATGCCTCATTCTGCTCATACCCCTCTTTTGCAGCCCGGTTAGAGAAACGCGGATATTGGGTCCTTAACTTGAAAAAGAAAGAAAGAGGAGGCGGAGCTAATGCCTGATCAGAATTCTACCGGAGATAAAGTTAAATTCTGCTGTGATAAAACGCCATCCAGGTGAGTGTTAGCGAGGCTAATGTAAACAAAGACGAGATTTCGTCCAAAACACGTCAGGCATTGTTTCTGATAGCAACTTTCTGTGGGTCCGCTGCAGATTTGACGTCATATCGGCAGCAAATGTGTATCCGCTCATTTTTAACAGATTTGGGTACGGAGGAAAAGAGAGAGGGTTTTATTTCCTGACGCTGCGTGAGTTCCCCGACGCACCGGGGACACGTATTTCTGTATAAAAGACGTCAAAAAGTGCATTTTGCATGATAGGTCCCCTTTAAAGAGCTAGATACCAACCAGGAAGAGACTCATAATGACCATCAAGATACACAAACAGAATTGAATGTGACAAAAAAAGACTACAAGAAAACCCAAAGAACTAGAAATTGATCATAAAGAAAAAAAGGACACAAAATAACCACAAAAAGACACAAAATAACTGTAAAGACAAGCAAAAAGAACAACCACAAGGGAGAAAAAAAAACTATGAAGAGACACAAATATAAAAAACAACAACAACAACAAAAAGAGGTTTATATATAAGTAGCAAATAGCAAATTTGAGTCCCACTGCAGTCAGCATGTCGTTCCCTTTGGATAAAAGCGTCTAACAAATGACATGTAATATATTTTCTGTCAGCATGGGAAAAAAACTGTTCAAAAAGTACTTGAAATGCACACTAGGTGTCAGTAACACCTAACAGATTACAGCAGTTTTGTAGTCACACACATTCGCGGATGGGATGAGTTGAAATAACCCTAAATCCTAACATTAAAACATTTGAAATAGTATTTAATGTATAGAAACACTGAACCAAATGCGAGTGTGTGTTTGTTGACCATCGAGGAACTCTGCGATCAGACCATCACATCTCTAGTTAAGCCTTTTAATACCACCGTACACACTGTAATCTCTCTCTCACACACACACACACACACACACACCCGCACGCACACACACAAGTAATGTAACAGGGGTCTAATCTTTGTGAGTGTCAAAACAAACACCAGGCGGCTGTAAATCCAACACTGCTCGTGCTCACAAATTTCTGCTCCAACTCTGATTTAACGCAGGACTAAATCCTTACATGAGTCAGCATTTTGGCTTCCTGTTCCCTAGCATTTAACCAGAATCAAGGTTATTGCATTTTTTTTTAAAAAGAATTTTCTATGTACTACTACGACATAAAATACATCAGTAAATGCCCCACTGGTGAATGCCTGACGCTTCTTTGTGGGATAAAGACGACATTTGCAAACACGTGTCGACTAAACTCCATTACAGCAAACATTAGCCACCGTTAGCTTAGCGGTGGTTAAGTTATATGACCGTGATAGTTCATTTTGAGCCTAAAGTTAGCTTTTTCTTCTGGAGATTTCCTTTATGATCAATATGTGGAGTTTATCCTGTCAGACAGAAATATGTAAGGATCTTAAAAGTTGGTTTTCCAAAGATATTAAATTCCGCAATAATCCAAACATATTTGTTTTCTTCCGGGTCGGCCTTCAAAAAGACGTCATCCCTGCACCGCTCTATTGAGCTGAACTGACCTGAATCATGTTATAATGAAGCTGAGTCATGGTTTGTTCTGACTCGGTTGTGACGGCATCAACGGCATTCTCCTGCGTGAAAAGTACACACGCACACGCACACGCACACACACACACACACAACACACACCATACCACACACACACACACACACACACACATTAAAACCGAGAATACCTTGCTAGCATAGCAAACAATTATAAACCTAACCACCTAATAAAACATTTGTTTTCTTAGCGTTACCTTTGTGTCCATTTTAAAAGCTGGCCTCTGCTGTGCAAATGTGTTTGTCGAATGCGAGCATGCAAAATAATATGCACTTTGCCTGTCAACATGTTTTGAAGTTTGCAGTCACAACCTCCGGAAAAAGATTGCCATAACAGAATACTTTCTGATGTGCCATAGAAATAACTTGGTACCTAAACAACATGATACTCCTCATAACGCCATTATATTCCTTCATGAGACGAGGCAAATACCAGTCTAACATTTCTGCTTTCATAAAGTGAGATTGTGAGCAGAAAGGACAGGAAGCTTTTCTCTGTGTACATCCATGGGATGTTCAGTACATAGTTTATGCAAACGATGCACAACAGTTCAGGTATAGAATCAGAAAAAAAACCAAGCTTCAGTTAACGGCTCGTCAGACTGAATCCTCAAGGACGCCGATCCCCAACACGAGCCAGGAGGTCAGAACGTACTGGAACATCTAGTGCATACAGCACGCCTCAA
>RQJG01038098.1:0-10354 GCA_009756435.1 Chionodraco myersi | reverse complement strand
CACACACACACACACACACACACACACACACACACACACACACACTGATCTGATGTGAGTGGACAGCAGCAGCGTACAGTCTCAGATGCATTAAGAGTACGGGATGTACATATATTAGATACGGTCATCAGGTTTATATTCCTTATGTACTTTACTCTATGGCACATTCCATCCAGCCTCCTGGGTCTTCATCTTAAATGTTACAGTCCTCACACTCAGTGATGTAACTGGCTCTGCGGCGGCCATGTTGCGTCTCGTCTCCACAGCATGAGACAGTTTTCCTTCTAGATCCATCTGACCCACTGGCCTCCAGTGACACGCTGATGAACTGGAGGTAAGGACTTGCTTTGTGTGTCGATGTTATTTAAAGCAGTATTTCGTATCCAGTTAGACATTCTGTTCAGATGTATTTCTCTGTCCCCTCTGCAAAAAAAATTGATTGGCAGAAGAGCGTTCATGTTCAAAGCCCCAACTGACTGGAATACTTTACCTGCTGCTGTTGGATCTCTGTCATCATTGGGTTTATTTAAACATGCATCTCACGTTCAGCTGGTCTGTATCGTTATTAATGAAACTGATGAAACGGATTTGCTCGACTGTCCCAAATCGTAATGATTGTGTGCATTGCTTGAATTTCACTTCACAGACTGTATGTGGTTTGTCTCGTGTGTCATGTTTTGCTTTTTGTCTTTTTGTTTATGTACGTCTGTAAGTTGTTGCTGTTGTCGGGACCCCCTTGAAACCGAGGTGGTGCGTCTCAAGGGATTTATCCCAATGAATAAAAATGTCTATATATATAAGAGTCTTGTTCTTTTAATGTATAAGAAACATCGCCGTTATTCCCTTTGTCCAAATTGAAAATGTCACACACCAATAACTAATTGAGGCAGAATAAAACGGCTGATTTGGCTCAGTTGAAATGTATGCATGCAAGTCTGTGTGTGTGTGTGTGTGTATGTGTGTGTGTGCGTGCGTGTGAGGATGTGTTGCCAGCCACCCTAGTTACCAAATTGACCTTAATGGAAGGACACAAGAGCAGTGGGCCGCTACAATACACACAGACCTGGAGGGTGGGCAATAACTGACAAACACAGTCAAAACACACACACACACACACACACACAACACACACACACACACACACACACACACACACACACACACACACACACACACAGTGAGTGTTAGCCAGCGGCAGTGTTTGAGAGAAAAAGCCAAAGAATTTGTCCGGTCAGTTGGTGTCTGACTCCTCAGAGTCCGGAGTGTGTGTGTGTGTGTGTGTGTTGTGTGTGTGTGTGTGTGTGTGTGTGATGTGTGGTGTGTGTGTGTGTGTGTGTGTTAGAATAGGATGAGGTTAGCTTATCTCATTATAAACAAGCCCATTGGCATCCAGTTTAGTTGTGTAGCTCAGAGTCATATTCAGAGTCTGTGCCGGCTGACCGTATCCCAGACTGAGCAGGAAGCAAACAGGAAAAAGATAGGGGTGAGAAAAAAACTAAAACGCATGTACTATTGTAATAAATAAAAGTATGACAGGTAAGAGAAATCTGAGGGGTTTTAAGCTATAACATGATTTCTGAATTATTGGCATGAAGTCTGACCATTTTCTTTCACGTGGAGAGCCAAAGTGATTCCCCTTGTTGCAGTGTGTGCCACAGGACAGCATTATCTCTGGAGCCATCATACTGCCAGCACTATCTGCTCCTACCGTACAGCGGTGCCTATCCACTATCTCCCACTCCCACTGTGAAACTCATGAGCAACTTCAAGAAACTTCAAGAAACTTGCTACCACACGCGAGAGCAAAATGCCTTTCCTCCATTTTCAGTGTGGTGTCGTCACACCGAGGTAGTTTTGCTTCCTACTGATGTCCAGTGGTTTAAAGTGGATTTAGATTTTTGATTTGATATACTTTATTAATCCCTGTGGGGAAATTGTTTCTCTGCATTTGACCCATCCTAGTGTTAGGAGCAGTGGGCTGCCATTTTGAACGGCGCCCGGGGAGCAGTGTGGGGAACGGTGCCTTGCTCAGGGACACCTCGGTAGCACTTGGTCTTGCCGGGACTTGAACCGGTGACCTTCCAGTTGCCAAGCCAAGTCCCAATCGACTTCGCCACCACCGCCCCGGATGCAATGAATGTCTCCAGTGCCGATTCCTCTGCTTTCTTTTTCTCTTCACGGCCAAGCAATCATGACGGGCCTAAACCTCGGTGCCGGTGTCACGGGAGAATCTATGGGTAAAATGTTTGCGTTAAGGTTTCCAGATGAATCGCGAGCTTTAACAGTAATCACTAGTAACCCTAAAAACAATACTTTTAAATAAAGCTGTCGTTGAGTGCGCTGCTAGATATAGTTTATTTAGTTCCATTCAAATTGACCATCTTTAGTTCTTTTTGTACGGTGCTCAACAATTGGCTGCACTGGTCTCTTCCCACCGTGCCAACCGCTCTGGTAATCATTTGAACAGATCAGCTGTGAGTGTTTCTGAATAGAAGGTCTTTTCTCTTTTTGTCAGACCCACTAACTTGCAGTACAATATGTCAGCACCTTCTCACCTGACCTCCTCCTCACCGGGACCTCCTGCCCTCCTTAAGTCCTGAGCTAAGTCCTGAGCTGACGGTCAAGTAGCTAAAGCTGAGCTGCAGCTGCACCGCCATCAATAAGTCAGATGTTTCAGGTCCGACGGCACAAACGATCACACTGCGATGCATAATTCACCACGTCCATAATCTATATTTCAGAGGAGGCTTCAAACAAACGCTTGGCTGCAGATTGAAGCGGTTATCTGCTTCTGTCCACTTTGCTTTTACACAGAGAGAATGTACGCAGAATGTACGGCAAATGTTTTGATCAGGATTAGTAGCTGTGGAAAATATGTCACTCAAAGTTTCATACAGGGTAGTTTAGGAAATACAAATCCTTGGCTACTTCAACAATGCATAACATTTCCATGGAAAGAAATACAAATAATGCAATAACAGTGTTGCAAACAACTATTGCGTTGCTAAAGGATACGTCTAAAAAATAGCATTCAATGTAGGAATTTGCATGACTTTCTACGATAGACGTGGACGCCTCCTGAAGTCATATTAAAGACAAATGTGACTAGTACCATTTAAACACTTGTACGTGACACGAATTAGAACAAATCTGCTAGTACATGACGGCCATTGTTCAGACCAACAGAATTTCTTTTAGCGTCTCAGAAAGATCACGTCGTCTTGAACAAGGGCGGACTGAGACTAAAAATCAGCCCGGGACTCTCGACCGGCCCACTTCGGCACCGCAAGTAAATACCGCCAGGAAATTGTCAACGGGGGGAGTGCTAGTTACTTATCCGACCGGCCCACCTTGGTACCGCCAGTAAATACCGCCAGGAAATTGTCGGGGGGGGGGGGTGCTAGTTACTTATCTGTCCGGCCACCTGGTACCGCAAGTAAATACCGCGCAAGTAAATACCGCGGCAAGTAAATACCAACAGGGGGGGGGGTGCTAGTTACTAATCTGTCCGGCCCATCTTGGTACCGCAAGTAAATTGTCGACGGGGGCGGCTCACATCGTTCGACTGGCCCACTTCAGTCCCGATGGCCAGTCCGCCACTGGTCTCGAAGCAACCTGATGTAGCAAAATCCTACACTGCAGGTTTGACGTTTTTCTGTGACGAGCTGACATTACTGCCGGCTGTAACCTCGTACATCCAGCATTTCCCCTTAAGCTCAAGTTAAAGTGCTTCCTTAGAAGGTTTGGTGTCTGCGTATCACGGCTCAATAGATTATTTGTGTCTTGAGTAAATAAAAAGAACATTAGCCTTTACTGTCAGGTCAACAGGTAATGCAACGGGAGAATCTCTGGTCTGTTGTCGACGTCTTCGTTCGCTAGAGGTCGAGTCCTTCCTGTGTTAAGCAGCTCTGTTCTCTTTTTACATTTCAATGTCGGTTCTGTCTTCGTTTTCTTTGATTCATGGTTCCTTTATGCATCTGTTTTCTGTTCTGATGCTTCTGTGTTTCCATCAGTTTTTATAATTCTGTATTTTTATCTGTTCTGTTCACATGTTCTAGTTTCTACCTCTGTGCTTCATTGTTGTTTCTGTCTTTCACCTATTGTTACGTTTCTGTGTTTTTACATTTCTGCATTTATATCTTTGTTAAGTGCTTTAACATTTCTGTTTCTATCTTCTTTCTGTGCTCATGTTTCTTTCTCAGTTCACATGACACTGTTTTGTTTTTATGATTTTGTGTTTCTATTATGGTTCTGTATTCATGTTTCTGTGTTTGTACCTCTCTGGTATTTATGATGATCTTGTGTTTGTGTGTGTGTGTTTCCATGATGTTTGAATATCTATTCTGTGTTCTCCAGCAGAGCGGCTCCGGCTCTCCCCCCCGCCCCTCCTTCCTCGCTCGGCTGAACTCTATCTGAACCGTGACTTGAACCCTGGATGAACTTCACTAAACTGACCCATTAATCCACTTTGGGTGTAAAGCAGCCTGTATGGGGGCCCATGAGGGACACCTAGAGTCCACAGCAGCAGAAACACCTGCTAATCACCAACCACGTGCACGTCAGGCTAGACACACACACACACACACACACACACACACACACCCACACACACACACACACCCACACACCACACACAACACACACACACACACACACCACACACAACACACCACACACACACAACACACACAACACACACACACACACACACACTGCGCACACACACACCACACACACACACGCCACACACACAACACGCATACACACACGTACTAATGGACATGTGAGGACCCTCACTAACATAACATTTCCGAGCCCTCGACCCTAAAAATGATACATCTTGTTTATCAAAAGCAGTAGGTTTACAATAAAATGTCGATGACAAACCTCCAGCACAGTTTACAGTCCACTTCCTGTTTCCTCTCTCTAACTATTGCGCGAAAAACCCTTTAAAATGCGTGTTTTCTAAATGGAGATCGGCTAAGCTAACGTTATATATGCTCCGACCGTCCACACTCACAACAACGGCCTACAGACATAAATAAACCAGCGACTGTATTCACCATGACACAGACAGTCTGTGGTTTGTACTTGTTTAACTTCTGTCTAGTTTCTGAACAGATATGAAGAGCTGTGAGCTCTGAGGGCTAACAGCTAACGGCTGTGTTGTTTTTCTGGGGCTCTCATTGAAGATGACGTCACGGCTCCTCCTACACTGCGTTACCATAGTTACTGCCCCAGTTCCTAAACTGTAATGGAAGCGCAGCATAAAGTGAGCCGGGCCTAATAACCAAACCGAGTGAGGCCTGCAGTGGAAAAGCGCCATATGAGAGTAACTCGTTTTTTGTTGTTGTATTCATTTGTTTTTTACCCCCTTGTATTCCTTGAATTGTTATATTATGTTTGAGCAATGTTGAACTTTTGAAGCTTCGATGGAAGCGTCAGCCAATCAAATCATTAAAAAAAACAAGCTCTAGCCATTCAAACCGCGTGCTTGTGTGTCCGGGGCGGGAGATTCATGTGATTGGTTGTTGGCTTCAACCAAGCCCCCAGGAAGTGCGCCGGACTCAGATGAAAATATTCGTGGTGGCCAAACGGCGGTACTACACTTCCGTTTGGTTGCTGGGCCCGGAAACACTTTTTCCCATTGACTTACATGGGGAAAGAGTGGTCTGTAAATCGTTGGATAATTTTTTTTAAACTAAATAAACTACCCAGTATGAACACTTGTATATCCCTTATTAAAAGCATTCGTTCCTCAAGTTGTAAAAATGTGCTAATAACGTTATTCTGAGAGTTATTTCCCTCTGCATCTAATCCACGGGAACGCGCCGCCCGGCATGTTCATGTTACGTGTTCAGCACTACATGCGTTTATCTTTACCCATGGATGCACAATAAGAACAGACCCACATCGCCTTACTGCCAGTATGAATATTACATCCTACTGTGTATTCCCACATCTCACACACACACACACACACACCACACACACACACACACACACACCCACACACACACACACACACACACACACACACCACACCACCACACACACACACACACACCACCACACACACACACACACCACACACACACAGCACACACGACACACACACCACACACACACACAACACACACACACACACACACAGCAGTAATCAGATATTTTAGTTGAACTCTACCCATGTCCCATGCACAAATAACTAACATCTGAAAAAACACTTAATAATCAGTGCAATACAATTAAAGACGGCCTTTGCCCGGAGGAACACTCTAATTATCACTTTATATGTATATTTTATGTTTATCTAAATATTTAAAGGTCGAGACATGAACTGTATGCATGATTTATACTTTTCTTAAAATTTGGTCATTTTTGAACATTTTGTACTTTTTGGAAAGTTTTATATAAATGTGGGGAAACTCTGCAGCTGATGATGAATACCTGCGTCACCGGCACTAAAGAAAATGAGATCATTCATGTCATAATCATCAATTCATGTTTATTAAAAGGTGTTTACCGATGTGGTAACACTTTATATTAAGGTACACAAATTCACCATCAACTAGTTATTAAAGGAATGGTCCACTCATTAGATAATTATTCAAAACTTCAGTATTTAGTGAAACGTTATGTTTAAACCATACCCTGAAGAAATCAGCGATATTCCCCGGTAAATAATGATTTTATAGCTCTTTTTTATCAAGACCTGTATATTCCGTCTGGCCGCCGCCATGTTTGCCATTTTCAGTAGTCACGTGATGGTTGTGACGTCATCCATGCGTTCACTTTGTCAACACACGGAAACATGGTGGAGTATTTCAGTTCGGACTCGTCAGCAGAGGAAGAAGTTTTGACCAATGTGAAGAGATTGGATGGGGGAATTCATCCATACATATCAGTATGACAATACGACACCCTCTGTCCTTAGACCCTCACATCGTACAAGGAAAAACTTCCGAAGAAAACCCACAGTTTAAAGGGAACATGGGAGAAACCTCAGGGAGAGCAACAGAGGAGGGATCCCTCTCCCAGGACGGACAGACGTGCAATAGATGCCGTGTGTAAATTGAAGAGATAATACATTTGCAACATAGGTAGTCCAGATGTTTGGAAATGCATGTGTGTATAATGGGAAGATGATATAAGATACTATATGTATGCATGTAGTACCACCCTTGCTAGCGATTCCCTCTCTAGTTTAGCATACTCAGCTTCGTTGTCCCTGGCCATAGAATCACGATTTTATGGGGCCGGAAAAAACTGGGGGGAAATACACACTAGCCGGTACTACGCTATATGGAAAGGCCACCAAAACTGTCCTGGCCTGGACGCTAAAGGACGTTAAAACGGGACTAGCCGCTGCAATGGAAATGCGCTATAACATACCTTATTCTTACTCCGAGCACTACTTCTGCTCCTCCGTCGCTTCACACTTGCAGAGGGCGATTTCTCAACTGGCCGAACTGGTGTCCTGGTCGGTGATGACACCAGAAAGACCGATGGTACTGCATCTCCATTGAGTAATGGTTGTTCTTTAAATCCCATGTTATGTTTGATCATACTCTCAGAGTAGTCGTCCGGAAATTTGAAATGTTCGCTGCATACATGAGCCTGTGAATCTCTCGGTTCGGGCCGGCCACATTTCGCTAGCCACTGCCTCCGAATGTACTTCTTACGCTTACCTTTTTGCAACAGATGGAACCGAGCATTCCGTGGATTGTTCCTATCAGAATTGTGGCAATATTTCGCGATACAGTGAGGCATATTTGAAGAGAGAAACTACAGTAAATAACATGTAGATCAACGTGTCTTCGAAAACCAAACGCATGGTTTACGTCACGTCCGGAAAATGGCGGCGCCCACAGTGTTGATGTTATTTCGGTATATAATCAGTTTAAAATCCCTGATAATGTCATCGGATTAAAAAAAAAAAAAGAGAGACTGGCAGAGACTGGTCTGTTTTATCGGATGATAATTTTTAAAAAATGAGTGTCATGAGCATACCATTCCTTTAATTAACATGCATATTAGCAGTATATTGGCTCTTTATTAGTCATTATAAAACACTGATTAATGCCTTATTCTCCATGACCATATTCTACAATAACCCTCTAATTAGTGCTGATTTATTGCAAGTAAGGAAGTTGTTGTTCATGAGTTCTGGTCTTAATATGCGCTGCTCAATATGGGCCTAATAAAAAAATTAAAAAAGTAATTCTCCCATAGTCACTTCAAAGTGAATGGGCAGAAGCGTTGAAGCTAGCATTAGCTATATTGACCTTGTGTACACTTAGCGGTCCCATGTGTTAATCTGTGTATGTTACACTTGCATGTATGAGATCATTAAGTGCCTTTTTGTATAGTCTCGCTCCGTTTGAATGTCAGTGGACTGCAAATAATTCAATAAAGGAGGCTGCTCATTCCCTGGCTCTCAAAAGAGTGTGGCTGGCTGTTTAATCTCTGTTCACACTGAGACAGTACTTAGAGAGAGAACAGTACACCTATTGTGTAAGTAAAAAAAAAAAAAAGACTGACTTTTATTAATCCCCGTGGGGAAATTGTTTCTCTGCATTTGACCCACCCTAGTGTTAGGAGCAGTGTGCTGCCATTTTGAACGGTGCCTTGCTCATGGACACCTCGTAGCACTTAGCCACCACCGCCTTACATACAAGCAGCTCACACAGTATAACCACACCTACATACAATCTGTTAAAAATCTGTTTTTATTAAAAAAAGTACAGACTGCATATTATGTGTTCTCAGCCTCGGAGAAACTTGACATGTTTTGGGATGTGTCTGCACCTCTCTTTCGTGGTTCATTAGTAAAACAGATATTGTGCTGTTGAGGTTAATTTGTAGTTGTGTGCTATAATGTATTTACAAAGTGTGAAGAGGAGGCAACTTTAGAATAGGGAACCTGTTCAGGTCAATTAGAGTCAAACTAATAGCTTATTGGTTATGAACAAGACTTCACTTTAAAATAGATAGAAATACTTCATTTTGAGTTATTTAGACACAATTAACACTTATAGTTTCATGTCTTGTTACATAAGAATAGATCTTAAGTGTTATTATGGGAGAATTACTATTCTCGTGGTACTACTGCCTTATACGCCCATATTGAGCAGCGCATATTAAGACCAGAACTCATGTACAACAACTTCCTTACTTGCAATAAATCAGCACTAATTAGAGGGTTATTGAGGAAAAACTCTCAACTAATGGATTATTACTTGTAGAATATGGTCATGTAGAATAAGGCATTAATAAGTGTTTTATAATGACTAATAAAGAGCCAATATACTGCGAATACTAGTCGATGGTTAATTTGTGTACCTTAATATAAAGTGTTACCACCATGTTGAATATATCTCCAAAAAGTAGAACAATTCCTTTAATACAGTTTGATTAAAAATGTCTGCATTGTTCACACCAAACAGTTTGGATTCAATCTGCAGTAACTTCCTCCAAACACCAATTAGCGCCCGTATGCTGCATGTTGCAAATCCTAAAACACCCCCTCTTTAAAACACTGGCATCTGCACGCATGCACGAACAAACACACTCAGCAACCTGGCTCTGCGCAGCACACACTACAGTAACTCACAAGCCGAGATTTCATCACTGTTTGGCCAATGTAGGTCAGTGTGTGAGCATCCCAAGCACAACAGAGGGGGGAGGGGGGGGGGAGGGCAAAGGTAGGGAGCGGAGGGATAAGGTGGGAGGGAAAGAAAAAACATCCCAAGAATGATCAACCAAATGTTTGATCTGTAACGGACGCTGCGTTTCTCTGGCCTCGTGCAAAACAATGGGTACACTGTGTCTGTCCAGCGCCCTCCTGCCTCCTCCTCCTCCTCCTCACCTCCTCCTCCTCCTCCATCCTCCTCCTCCTCCTCCTCCTCCTCCTCCTCCTCCTCATTCTCTCAATGACGAGTGTGTACATACTTCCTTGCACTTTAATATGTGTACGTGTGGGAAAAGCCTTGGGGGTGTTGCATGTATGAATGCGCTAGTACATACATCTATTGTGTGTGTGTGTGTGTGTGTGTGTGTGTGTGTGTCATGTTATGGAAGAAGCTATATGTGTGTTTTCGGTGGGTGTTTCAACTCCAACGCCTGGTGCTATTTATAGCCGTAAACTTCAGATGACCCCGAAGCTGCCGGCGACTCAACCTGATTTAATTTGGCGGCTCTGGCTGTAATAATATCGGCAACACGATGACCCGGCACATCTCCTCCTCGCTGCACTGTACTCCAGAGGGAGTCACATTACATTGCATTTAGCTGACGCTTTTATCCAAATCGACTTACAATAAGTGCGTTCGACCAAGAAGATACAAACTTGAAG
>RQJG01038073.1:0-19307 GCA_009756435.1 Chionodraco myersi | reverse complement strand
CTAAACATGGGGCTAAAAGTGCCCTGAACCAAGTGAACTTTTTGGTGTGAACGCAACGGGCACTGGCACTAACCGGAACTAAAGGGGAAAAGTACGGGTGAAAGTACTCCGGTGTGAACGCGGCTATTTGCATTTCAAAGAGGTCCAGTAAGAGAACATGTCATTAAATGCTCTGTTTTCACTGTCTACCTTTCTCTTTGTTGAGCACGCCATTTGAAATGACTCACTGCTGTTTCTCTCCTCTTGTCTCGTCTCTCTGTGTGTGTTAGAATCTACTGTGCTGACTCACTGACTGCACCGATTTGATTGGCTGAGTAGCGTCACCTCCTTAAAACATGAAACAATAACTTTTTAAAACCTTTTTATCTTTATGTTTTAAACATTTTTTTTAACATTTTCAACATCGTGGATAAATCCTTATATGCTCCCGGCAACACGCTGAACGTCAACTTTGCCTCCTTGTTACACTCACCCCTACTTTAGTGGGAACAATGAGTCTGCGTCTTTGATGCGCACAGGATGATGCGGGATGCAATGTAGACAGGAATAAACACAGATCATCCTCTGGCTGCAGCCTTGACCCGGCTACTTGCTTTGGGGGGGAACGCCTCCCGTGGAGGCTGAATGGACCTCTGTCGCCTCAGCGCAACTAATATGATGCCGTTTAAAAACATAAAAAACCGCTGACGACCGGCCTTTCTGTGATTCTCCAGAACACACAGATGGCCAGTCCGCCCCTGGGTGGAGGTGAAGGCAATGGGTGGGGGGACTCGGTCTCCACAGACAGCCAAAAGTGTGCAAGTGACACTCTACTCGTCTTTTTCTCGTTATTTTTTTCTCGCGCTGCGCTGAAGCTCTCTGGCGCCCCCCCATGGAGGCGCGCCTCACACTTTGAAAACCGCTGGTTTAGATCATCTCTTGATAACAATATACACCACCCTTTAGATCTTTTAAATACAACCATATCAATCAATTCATATCTATATACAAAAATATTCTATCGCATGTATAACTCCATGTACAGTCTCGGGTTGACCTTCAGATCGAGATTGGTTCAGATCTGTCAGCTGGGATCAATCTCAACATCACCAGTCTGCATCGCTGTCTGGAACCAAGCTGATTTCCCTGCCTGTGTGTGTCACCTCAGGGAGAGTGTGTGTTGACTGTTCACCTGGAGGAAGACGATGTGTGTCGCGCTGAGGATGAAGAGGAGAAGGTGGAGTTTTACCTTTTATTCTCCGGATCTACTCAAAGACATCTGAGCAGCACGCTGCGAGTCAGCCACGTCACCCTGCAGGCGGTCAGGTACCACACACACCAACCACACACACACACCACACACACACACACACACAACACAACACACACACACACAACACACAACACCACACACACACCCTCTCACTTTGTCTCATCATATAACAGTACATAACATGTATAATCCTTCTTTATCCTATGATAATATCAACTTTGTCCTGATACAATTACAACTAACAATATTTTACATTATACACAACTTTTTTTTCATAAAAGTATGACTTTTTTTAAACAGTGTTGGCAGTAATACCACCTCTAGGTTTTCTTGTGGAAAATCGGTTTAAGGGGCAATGAAATAGTTGCAAATAGGGAAGCAGCTTCTTCTAGCTGAAGTGTAGTAGTACCTAATGTCTACTGAAGTGATGTCAGTGACTCGACACGGCACACAAGGCAGCACATGGATGGATGGATGGATGGATAGTCGGTGGATGGTGGGAGTGATGGATGGAATCAGGTAGGGATGAAGCAATGGAAAAACTGGCCCCTATAGCGGTTATGCAGCACCTGATTGGTCCCTGGTTTTCCGTTTCAAGAAGGAATGCAACATGGCATCCTACTCATGCCCTTCTTGTTGCACAAAAGGAATACATTTGAGGTGAGAAAAGAGATACGGCTCCATCTTGCTTCAAGCTTATAGAACTACATCGTCTAGATTGAAGTATGGGTCAAGGCATTGTGAGCAATCACACTGGTCGGACTCACTTTGTCTTTCTTCATCCAAATACAGACCCCGTCCAACTCACTTCAGCACTCCCATCATGCACTGCTTCTCTTGCTCTCCATATGAAGTGGATCTGGTGGACATGTGATGTTATTGATAGTATAAGCAGGAGTTTAATAAGCTCTGAATAGTTGCAGCATGATTTTCACACCTCTGCCTGTATTACTAGCAGGTGTGCTATGTTGTGTTTGTGACCACACCCAGCTGGGATGGAGCGTTCCACAATAGCACAAGGTGTGGCAGGGCATGTAGAGACCTCCAGGTGGCGGCGTGAGATGGGTTTAAGTCAGGGTGTAGTTACTCTTACGCAGGAGATGTTAGTACTAGTACTAAGCAGATTAGTGGTAGGAAGAGCATCTCTCCAGAAGTGTAGGCAAAGTCCTTTAAAACCCATTGGCAGTAATTACTGTAGCTGTAAGAAGAGGATGGGGGGGGTGGATGTTTCTGCCCATGTGTGATTAAAAGAGCTTCTGTTTGATGCACACACGTTCCTCACTAATGGACTGCATGGAAACATTTACAGTTTATGAGGACCATTTGGATGTGTTATCAGGATTATCAGCAGGTCTTTATACGTCAGACTCAGTTATTATTTATTTCCATGACATGGTAGTTGATTCTGATTGGTCAATTGGAGATTCAGCAGTCTGTTTTCACCGAGTAGCAGCCCATTGCTAAGAAGGCTCTGCTCAAGGCACCATGTGCAGTCATATCGATGCGCAACAAGGTATTCTGCTCCATTTAACATCAGCTGTGGCCAAAAACACAAGAAGTGTCAATCGGTTAAATCATTTAATTGCGTTAGTGAGAGTAATAATATGTGATTAATCCTGATTAATCAAGTGAAACATACTAGTATTTCCTTGAGTTGTTCTGGTGTTGTAATAAACAAATGCATGACAAGTCAATAAGAGAAATCAGAAGGGTCTTTACTTTGCCACAACATGATCTCTGAATTAATAGCATGCTTTCCGACAATGTCTTGACACTTAGCCAAAGCATCGACAAAGCCGCTGTCATGGAGAGGCGCTGTGACCCCCTCTGTGTCATGTGTCATAGTATCTCTGCTGCTCTCCTACTGCGAGCACGATCTGCTCCTAACCCTTTGTACGGCCTTATGTTGCCAAACATCGAATACAATATGCATCATTAGCCAATAGTAGCTTTAACAGGCTGAACCAACTGCGCCCACACTAGCACCAGCACAGAACTACTGTGCAACACATTTCAGAAGAAAATGGTTATTTGAGAATGAAAAATGTTACATTTCCTGAATATGTTTCCCCTCAGATTGCCGTCTGATCACTCAATGTGGTTTGTTTGATGTGGAAGCTAGTGGCTGCCAGTGGTGAAGTTGCTCTGATTTGACTCCTGAAGGCGGGGTCACAAGTACACAAGTCATTATCTCTCAGTAGCCCCGCCTTCTTCTGTCTGCACACCATGTAGTCCATACTGCCTCTGTCTGTCAACAGCTGCTTGTGCTGCCAATAAAACACAACCTTCTGTGTGTGTGTGTGTGTGTGTGTGTGTGTGTGACATGTGTGTGTGTGTGTGTGTGTGTGTGTGTGTGTTGTGTTGTGTGTGTGTGTGTGTGTGTGTGTGTGCTGTGTTGTGTGCTGTGGGTGTGTGTGTGTGTGTGTGTAGCTCATAATGTGTGTGAGCAGGTCTTGGTGACGTTGTGCTGGGTTCAGCCTGATGGAGCAGTGGACTCGCGCTCTCAGGAGACCTTCTGCTTCGTACAGGTAACAATATGTGATATGGAAATGGCAATATTTGCTGACTTTGATCCGATATCTATAAATCCATTCAATCTGTCCTTTGGTGAAAATACGTGGTGCTTTTTCAGAATGTATCATGTACAAAGTCAGATATCCAAAAGGAACCCAAACATATTTTTTACATGTCTGTGCTGCAAGAACCCATTTTGATTGGCAATGCTGTTCCACAACGATTAGTTATGTAATATTTGACATCATTTTTAAGAATGTCTCATTAGTTGCCAAGAGCAGCTGATGAAACCTTTTGAAACGTTAAATGAAACTGACTGATGTGGTTATAAATATCCTCAAATTAAGGATGTGCACATAAGGATGGCATTGTTGTGTGTCTGTGATGTTTCTTGTGAATTGTGAATTTGGTGCTGTGTGCAGGACTTGGCTCTCGACATGGCCCACTTCCTGCTTGACAGCATAGCTCCACAGGAAGCATTACTATTGGATGATGAGCAGGTGAGACAAGAAGCTCTAAAAAGTTTTTTTATTTGATTTAAAATGTCATCTTTTGGGCTTTTTATGCTATTACTTTCACTATTATATTCTTTTAGATTTTGTAGATAATGGTTTGAATTAATTTGCTTTGTGTCTGTAAGTAAGACATGTAACATAATTAAAAAGGGGACACAGAGAAGATGAAATGATTTCATGTTGTGTGTTGAAGGAGTGTGAGCGGTTGGACAAGAGTCTGGCTCTGGCCCTGAGACACCTGAGGACTCGACCCGGGATTCACACACACAGTGGGAGGGACGGACACGCCAATGACACGCATGATGAAACGAGCACAGATGTGTCCACTGGTGAGTCAGAATGCCCCAAAGAGCCGGTTTTTAATTCATCCCCAAATCTGTTTTATAAAAACAGGCATAACGGGCTGAACTGCCGGAATGTTCTCTGTTAACTCACTTTGACCTTTCTTTCTTTATAGCTGTAACATTAGCACGCTAAGCTACATAGTTCACACAGTGGATGGTTCAAACTGTTATTGTCAATGGAGTTGTGCAGGAATCAGTCTTACAACTGGACATTAGGTAGCATTGTGTCCCTTCCTGGTTCCCCCCCCCATCTCAAATTCAATGGTTGTTTAGCATGTGTTTGGTTAGGTGCCGGAAATAAGACAAGTGGTTAACACACGCTTAAAGTATTTCACGTCTTGTTTTACGACATAAGACAAGTGGCTCAACGAGACTACGAAACACTCTGAACATTAGCCACCGTTAGCTTAGCAGTGTTGACTTGAAGTCATGCTACCGTGATGTAGTTTGTTTAAAGCATAACTTCTACTGATTACATTTACGTTCAACTATCATACAAGTGGTGTTCATATTTGGACAATATCACGCTGAACTAAATGTGCAAACAAGTAGCATAAACACAAAATCCAATGGAAAAATCCAATAGTGTTGTGCCGTCGTCACTGAGCCACTTTATATTACACCACAGAAAAAAGCTGACCGTGCGTCTCCTATTAATGCCACCGCTCAGCTGTCACTCATCCGTTGCTGTGGGAAACACCCAGCCTGAAACGTACACACTGTTTCCACATCATGTAGCTGATGTGTTCCACCACAGACAGTCACATACATTACTCTGTAGGATTGAGTTGATTCCACAGCTGCATGCTGTTCTCTTCAGATCTAACGTGTCACATCTGAGTGGCTTTACACAATCTGACCTGAAGCCAGCTCAGTGTACTGGTGACCAGTGATCTCTGTGTACTGGTGAACATGCACATGGTCACACAGCATTTCAATAATGCTTCACATAGTCCAGAGGGTTATGAGGTGTCCAGCAGATACAAACGCTTTTTGTTCAGGCCTTCTGTGGCTCTTAACCTGAAACCTGATAAAGCACATGGCCAGTTTTTAAATGATAAGTTATTTATCAAGTGTGTTAAATATGTTATCCACTCGTTCCTCTCAAGGTATTGGCGCTCTATGGAACTATGCCTTGCCCAATTAGGGGTGTTTCTCTTGTGAGGTACGGTAGATGTGGAGTTGACTGAGCGGAGCAGAGGTGGCCTCATCTAGTTGAGTCACATGTGGCTCATATCCAGTGACTTGTGGCGATACAGAATTGGTCTCCTAGCTTTATATGTCATGTCACTATGTTGTATTCAACATGTTTGTAAGTTGATGTACTGTCTGCCCAAAGATCATTGAGTTTTTAAACATTTGTATTTGCATTTTAAGAAATGATATGATTACAGGGCAGAGACAATTAAATAGAGTTGAAACTAAAATACATTTATCACCAAATAACAAATCAGAACAAAAAACAACTGATGAACAATCACTTATGGAATATATTGAATAGATAACAGATACATCATTATTACATAATTGTACATGAATACATTAATTGTCACATCTAACCGGACGGTCACATTAGTAATGTTTCTGTGTATTCTCTCCAGTATTTTAAAATGAATTATTCTTGTTGAATAACTGAATTGTTTTTTTTCCAGTTGTTTGAGTTAATTGTATTATGAATGTTTTGCACATTAGTTCCCAATCCATTGTTAAAATAATGCAGGAAAGTCCTTTTCCCTTTGAGTTCTGCCAATGACTGTACTTTATTTATCTTGAAGGTAAAAGATGGTTAGAAGTTGTTACTATTATCTCTAAACCTTGAGCTGGTAATACCCACATTCAAACACAGACTAATATCAGTGACTGCTATGTTAGTGAAAAGCTACCGTCCCTTATGTCTCTCCACCAGGAGGGGTCTGCCTCGCTCCATCCTATCTCATCAGTCAACCCCCCCATGTAACTGTTGTTCTCCCCCCCTCCAGCGGAGCCTCCTCGCCAGCAGCTCTCAGGCCTGCTGCACCTGGCAGCCAGTCACGGTCTGCGCACGGTGGCAGCGTTCCTCCTGCAGCAGCCGGGGGCCCGCCGGGCTCTGAGGACCCCCAACGCCCGGGGGCTGACTGCAGCCTGTGTGGCGCAGAGCAGAGGGCACGAGCAGCTGCTGGAGCTCTTCACCCAGTGAGTAGCTCTATGTGTGACCAGAATCAGAGATGTGTTAGGATGTATTGGGAACAGAGCAACTGTCCCTGCTACATGCACATGGCTTCACTGAGTTCTGGGGAAGGGGATTGAAATTCTAGAAGTTCATCAAGGCAACATATTTAATTGTCACGAAAACAGAAACATAAAAAAAAAATCTGAACAGAATCATCAGAATATCCTTATTGTCATCGTAAACTCGTAGGATGCTCTCACTGCAGGACAAATAAATAGAAATAGGCACAAATAAATACAAACAATAGGCAGGGTTCGTACGGGTGCTGGAAATCCTTGACATTTTATGAGGTGTTTTCAAGGTTTGAAAAGTGCTTGAATTTTGGGAATGGTGCTTGAATTTGGGATAAAGTGCTTGAAATTGTAAATGCTTTACTTCGCTTTTTAGATGAAAAGAAAATAAAGAAGTCGGAGCGCGCTTAATTGCTTCTCTTCTACATAAAACAGCTCCGCTCCAGCCTTGGAGTGTTTGTGTTACGTGTGACCTGGGCATTCTGATGAGAGATAGATGACTGTGTGCCAGGAGGTTCAGTTTCAACGAGCGTTGGCTCGCAGAAGACAAATACAAGCCATGGCTAAGACGAGGGTCAAGCCCACGAGTAGCCTCCTGCAAAGTTTGCAACACATAATGATGCGAGAGTCTGCGCTGACGAGCCATGAAAGGTACGCCGTAGTAGAGCATTTTGGATTAGGCTAACGTTGCATGTTACGTTTGTTTAAGCTAACGTTAGCTCAATGAGGGATAATAATAATAATGGCAGGGGACAATCACTTACCGTACCTATGTTAATATGGGCGTTGCAGTCGCCATCCTGTGGTGTTCAGAGGATGAAGCTCTCACTGTCGTAATTCAACCCAGTCTCACAGCATTTCGTGTTATAGTCACAAAATATAATCTATTGATTCGACACAGAACGATTTTAAAAGCAATGTACAGGGCCGTCCCTCCCTACAGGCCGACCATGCAGGCTGCATGGGGCCTCACATTGCGCAGGGGGCCTCGGCTTATGAGCTCGGCTTGTGCGTCCTTCCCCCGCTGACACGTGAGAGTGAGAGGTGACAAGGGGAGCATGTCTGTAACCCGACACGTTGCAACTAATCGACATCTGACCAATCACGGCTTTGATACGGCCACTCGTGGAGGTAATTGTAGAATGAACACAGTCTTCCTTTGAAGATGTATAAGACAGGTGTCTTTTTTTATGGGAGCGTGTTTATTGATTACCAAAGGAGACATAAAAGAAGGACCATGCAGAATCGATGTCAGGAATCAAGCTAATTCTGTCCCACTTGATAGCAGTCAGGTCGTAGCGGAAGGCTTGTTCGTCAACATGTTTCAGTATTCGTCGGTGAGTAGTAAGGACTGGCTGTTTTAATTGTGCCGCCATTACAAATGCAGCCAATAAGACGGTGGTCACTGAGATCGCTACAGAAGACGCCGGTGTGGAACCTGTCAGGGTTATTTGTGAGGATGACGTCAAGGAGGGTGGCTTTTTCTGGATTTGTTGTGTCATACCGTGTAGGAGTGAGGATACTCTGTGAGAGATGAAGAGAGTCCCCTTGTTGTTGGACCTGCGCAGGAGGGTTGAGCATGTCCCAGTTTAGATCCCCCAGTAGCACCAACTCAGAATGGGTGCTGAGAGCAGGTAGGGTGCATGCTGGGGCAGAGGGTGGGCGATGGCAGCCAGCGACTGTCAGTAGAGCTATTTGCCAGTTTAATGTTTACGATAAGTAGGTCAAATAGTTTGGGGACAGATGTACTCGTGGCGATGGAACACTGGAGGTGTTGCTTTGTGAATATGACTCCTCCACCAGCTCTAGAGGATCTATCCTGCCTAAACAGAGTCTGGGATATTCTTCTTCAGCCAAGACTCAGTGATGACAAGCACCTCCGGATTTGAGCTGTGAACAAGTATTTTTATCTGGTCCATTGTTGGCTTCTAGCATTTCCATGTAGAAAACCTAAAGCTTTACGGGAGCAGCAGTCAGGGAGACTCAGATCATTGTGACACAGATTGACATCAGGGCACAGGTCAGAACTGACAGGTCCAGGGGGAACGTGCACATTGCCCTATATCATCAGTAGGAACACAATCAGTTTGTTTTGTGCGCACATTGACAGGAATGTAGCGTAATCATCTCGTGTAGAGACCTCATAATCAGACACGATGCGCAGGAGGGGGTGGGGAGGCGGCGAATAACGCAAGGGGGGAGATTAACTTCCCTGATCAAAGGGAACATGCTTCAGGACCCGTAGGGTTAACGTCTCAATGCCTGACTCCAGTTAATACTGTAGTAAGACTACTTTTCCTATGGTTGGGAATCTTGAGTTGTGTGTGTGTGTGTGTGTGTATGTGGTTGTTGTGGTGTGTGTGTGTGTGTGTGTTGGCTGTGTGCGCGCGCGGGTTACATGTGTGATGTGTTGTGTTGTGGTGTTGTGTGTGTGTGTGTTTGTGTGTGTGGGTGTGTGTGTGTGAAAATGTGGTGTGTGTGTGTGTCACAGTGGGATGTGAGTTCTCTGTAAGGAGCTGCTCTGTGCTGCTGAGCAGAACGTCCCGGAGCCTTTGTGCTCGCTGACAGGCAGCTCAGCTGATCCCAGCTCTGTGTGTGGGAGGGTCTGAGGGGTGTGAAGTGATGTCATGCTCACACAGGGCACTGTGTGTGTGCCACAGGGGCTGGGTGTTGTCCGGATTGTTCGTTAAGTTGTGTATTCTTACCTTCTAGTTGTTGCCTTTTATTTATCCAACATGGAATTCAACACGGTGAGTTTGACCAAAGGAAAACAGAGGAGCCGTTTGTGTGTACATACTGTTCAGTGACATTATGTTGTGTCATTGCAGGTTTGAGAAGTCTTCAACTGTCCACGAGCGGCTGCACTTTTACCCAGGAGGCCGAGTGTTTCAACATCATCTGAATCTCGGTACCTACATCCTGACATTCCCTGGAAGAGAGGAGGGGGCCGAGACACAGAGAAGTGAAGAGAGCTGCTTACAGGCGGAGGTGGAGGAGCTGAGGAGACGTATCCGTCTTCACAGGGACAACAAGGTGAGCGGAGGGTTCCCTGTCCTGCTGCGCTACAGGCTGTTACTGTGCTGTAATACTTCCTTCAGCTGTACTGTAGCTTATCATAAGGGATCAGTTTTAATACTCGTTTCAGTAGCTGAGGCAACCTCTGAGATTGGTGACGTTGTGTACGACAACATGGAGTTGTTCTCACTCTTGTGAGGATATCTCCAGAACAGCGCTAACAGTTATCAAATGTCTGTAATAGCTCAATGTCAGACCATCCTCACACTTGGTGCCGAGCGCCTGTACCATGTTCAGGCTGTTTGTAATCTATCCTATAAAATAGTGTCCTATAGAGACCTCGTGCATCTAACAAACAGACAATGGGTTGCTTTTATGATTATGTAACCACATTGACACTAGATTTATATGTTTTTTGGCGTTATAAAATATCTTTCTATCTAATTATATAGCCCATGGTGCATTCGGTGTCGTCTGTTGAAGAATCCAAGGCTTTTTTTCCGATGCAATGACTGTGGATTTATTATTTTGAGCTATGCAAGACAGATAGATCCTGAGTGACAAACAGCTGATTCTTTGGTTTTGTATTGTGTCATACCTATTTATACATTTCTGTGACTGACTAGCAGCATACATATGGTGATAGCTCAGTTTGTCCTATAAATACATGTGCAAATCACTTAATGTGCAGGAAATGGTTGAGGTTATACTAGCATTTCTAGAGAAGGTGACGACCATATGTCGTATATCTCGGAGGGTTACCAGGAGGTGACTAGTATTTACTAGTTTAGCACAACACTAGATATAAGTGAGGATATAAGTGTCCTTCTGTGTCATTAGTACATGAGACTCATCTTTACAGGGTTTCTTTGAGGTTGACAGATGTTGATGCTTTATTAAATCTTCAGCCATCCTCCACTACCATCAGAAACACGAGCAGGCCACACTGACCAATCACAGCTCTTGTTTTCTCCATGTTTGGCTACAGTTGAACGAGGAACATGTGGCTGTAGATTAGGGTTGCCAGAAACTGACCATGATCAAAATCGATTAATCGGCAGCCCTGGCGAATAATAATCGATTATTCGACCCCCCCCGCGGGAGGAAAAAAAAAAAATCAGACAAAAGGAATTCCGCTGTTTTCTTTACTAGAACATGTTTAACAGTATAAACAACAAACAAGCATGTCATCAACAACGACGTGGCCTTGAAGTGAAGTTGGTAATGGCCAGCTGTGCTGCGTCTTTCTCTGTAACCTCTTTGGCGTGCTTCGCACTCAAATGCGAACGCATTGTTGAGGTTGAGTTTTGATAGACCAACGTCTTTTCGCAGAGCTTGCATTTAACTTCCTTTGGACTTGTAAGTTCGAAGTAGTTCCACGAGGAGGAACTCTTTTTACCTGCCTGCTGCCACTTTGTTCATCTTTAGTCGCACGTGTGAGGGAGAGGGGGGGTGGGGGCGGGGTCGGTGTGTAGCATGCTGCAGCAGCAGTCTGCTCTGCTCGCAGGCTTCCTCCAAGTTTACAGTAAAACAAACTGGTGGTGTGACCAATGGCCATTTACAATTATTAATACTATTACTATTATTAGCATATATATATTTATATATATTTTGGTTGAAACTAAGCCAGAAAAAAAATATATATATAAATAATAAAAAAAATGATAATAAAAAAATATATATAAATAAAATCGATTTTTAAAAATAATATTCGATTATGGAGACTGTAACGAATATTCGAATAATCGAATAATCGCTGGCATCCCTACTGTAGATGCACGTGTAGATGTGAATAGGGCTGCAGAACATGTTCTAAATCGCAATATTGTCTAGTCCAATATTCAAAGCACAGGATGCACAATATTTAAGGCTAAATATGTTTATTTTTAATGAAGTATTCTGGAGCTGCAGATATATTCCAACCTACTAAAATATATTGTACAGACTAACCACAGTCTATTTGTTGGTGCATATTATTTTTTAAAAGATCACAACATGATTATATTAATATTTATAAAACGGACAAGTCAAATCAAGCAATCTGATTGGTTCTTAGCCGTGATATACTGAGCGTATACCACGGGTAGAATTGTAAGTTACTTTTTACAACAAGTCAGTATCCCTCCGCATCTGCGAAAAACAGTATACCGTTGGGCTGAAACAAGAAAGCAGCGGAGAAGTAACGGGGCAGAAACCCTCCTTTTTACGCAGCGGTCCAGACATAGCCATCAAACGGCAAAACATATTCAGTGTGCAGTTCCTTTGGCATCAGGGCAGGGATATCTAGATACTTTCCAAGGTTTGACATCATGAGTTGAGCTACTTTTAAAGCAAGCAACGATGTTTTCAAATCTGTAATCAAAGAGGTCTGCAAAAACACTATCGACCAATCAGATTGCTTGATTTGACTTGTCAGTTTTATAAATATATTTACATTTCTTCCGTTACGAAACAAACTTACAAAGCATAAAAAGGAAACATTTAAGATTAACTTCGACCTCCGGGGGGGTCTTACTATGGAGGAGTGGATTGAGCAGAGAGCAGTGCCTATCTCCAGAAAGCACCTAAACGACGACATGCAGAGCTACGTGAAGAGCAGGTAGACCAACTGGAGAAGTACCACCATTCAAAAGCTTTCTGATGCGGGTCTTGAAACAAAGCAGAGAAATTGACCGTTAGTGGCCACAGGTGCGAAAGCTCTCTCCAGAGCTACTGGAAGCCCAATCTCGGGGACCGGAGAAAGTGGAGCAATATTCTCGCCACGCCAAGCAACAGCCTAGAACAACCTCAACCTATCCAAGTAACCTCGTAAGCCATGCTACTGATGCTGGACAGTTTTTCAGTGGCTGCACAATAAACGGCAACATACAAATTAATGTAAATAAATAGCCAAATAATGGATCAACGCTCTCTGTCTAATATGTTCGCTAGCTGTTAGTGTTGTTGCATAGCAACCACCTCGCACTATGTTTCGTGCAGAAGGCAACGGAGGGACTATTTTATTTTGAACATCATTATTTACTAATAAAAACTATTTAAATTAGAGTGTGTATTTTTCTTTCATATTCGCGTCGGGCCGAACCACGCCCCTTAGCTGTGATATAATGAGCATATACTACGGCCTGTCGTGAGCTATTGCTTAAATATATGATATATATATTTTTCAATGAGAATAACAATGCTAGAAGAACAATCCCTCCCATATTGTAATGCGAAATTAGTCAAAACATTATTGCAACTATTTATTTTTTCCAAATCGTGCAGCCCTACATATGCCTTGTGAATGATGTCTTATTGTAAGCTAATGTGTGGTCATGGTTACACATACATATAGGTTGACAGTTTCACAGCAGCCAACTAAACCAACAAATGTTTTGAATTTCTTACTTGTGTTAAATGCGACTGAGGTTTTATTTGGTTTTGTCTTCCTTCCTGCAGGGAAGTGTCGCAGCGACACATGTGGTTCCGCAGCCCTGCTCTAACGGCCTGTCCGTGGTTACCATAGAGACCTGTAGCACAACAAAAGAAGAAGGGGGAAGTCCACCATCATTGGAGCAAAGAGCACAGGGGGAGGACTCAGCCGCTGTCACTCACATATCCTGTACCAGTGCAAAGCTTTGTCAGGGTCAGGAAGCCGGGGGAGAACAGAAGGGAGCCCCGGCTGCCAACTCTCCTGCAGGACGCTACAGGAAAAACAAAAAGAGAACTAAAAAAAGCACCAGACACGCTGCAGAGTCTCCAGGAAACAACAGAAGCACCCCAGAGGCCAATAGAGGGAGCACACCGCAGCCTGCAACAGGAAGTACAACTGAGACCGATGGACCTATTTCACCCAGAGAACCAGTGGTGGCATCAGTGAAAGTCGACACAAAAACAGAAGAGACTCCATTACCCATAAAGCCAGAGTCTGGAACAGGTGGAGATAGGAAGTGTGCTGGCAGGAAAGCAGTGGCCTTGCCCACCGTCAACACCACCGTAGAAAAACAGGAAGCAGAGAAGTGGGAAGCTGAGCCATTGATATGTGAGCGAGTTGCAGAGACAGGAGCACAGACAGAGCGGGGGGGCACTGGACCGGCTGAAGTCGACCCTGATCTGGAATCAGCTGCAGGTAACTTTATCACTTTATCACATGATGAAGCAGGAAAAGCTTGTTCTGGTAATCTTCCACCTAATGGATAGAAATAAAGAAGTGATCTGGGGAACAGATAGAGAGCACGCAGCAGCTCTGAGTCACTGCTGATTGTTCCACTCTTACACCCAAGAGGGAAATCAGTCTCAGCGCAGGAACAACAACACAAGCTAGCAGAGGGAACCTGAAGACACTCAGAAAAAGCATTTTATTGTCTCACTAGAATATATACTTTGGGAAAAGTAAGTATATGTTAGTATGGGATTTAGAATAACACATGTAAGTAAAAGGTGTCTCTCTTGCGATTGGATCTCAGCCGCCATGGTGAGTCAAAGTGTTAACGAGTGGGAGGAGATGGCTCATTTCATGTTGTCTTGCACCATGGCTCTGACCACCTCCGGTCAACCTTACGTGTGATATCAAACACACACTGCCCGCCTGCACAGCTCTGTGAATGCATCTTGTTGTGATGCTTTTAAAGAGACAACATCATTCGTCTAAAAGACAGGCATGCAGGTTGACACACTGTTATAACGGCACAGCTCGGCCACATTGAATTATAATGTACTGCACACAATGTATCCTGAGAGAAAATGGATTTGTTTCGTTTTTTTACATTTCTGAATTAAGAAGGGACAATTAACGTTAGGTAAGTCCATCATGTTAATGTGGCAGGTCATTTCTCATGTTCTCCTTGTACTTCATTTTTTTGTTTATTTATATTTCTTGTAAACAATTATTTTTGATATATTCAAAATGTTGAAATAGTTTTACACTAGCTTTAAAAGTAGTTTCTTCCTCTTTTTGCACAATTGAATTCCTCCTATCGTGTGTATGTATGCACCATATACAACAATGCAAATAAACCTACCTGGCACTAGAGCAGACTCTGATTATAATTCGACAGACACAAAGACAGACATTCGTTTGACCTGTCTGATCATTTGCTTGTGACCGATATAGCGTTCTCGTAGCACATGTGCCATGTTTCCAGACTTCTAATGACATTGAAGGGAAATGATGACCAAGCTAAACAAGTGTATGTTGTCGTCCTTAATCTAATGCTGTCTCTTTTCAGTAACCATGGGTCAGGAACAATCGAAGGATCCCCAGGAAAGCCTGTCAGACACAGAGGAGCCGGGCCAACCTGACACTGTGAACAACAGTCCTCCGAATACCAACCCCAAGTCCCCCGACATGGACATAAAACCTCGGAGAGGGCTGTGGCGGGACGGAGGCTGGATGGGAAGCACAGTGGGATCCCCCCCTCAAGGACCAGACACCGTAGCACACAGTGTCTGGTATCAGGGTGAACACCTAGACCAGGGTGCTGATGAAGACTGTAACAGAGAGGAAGCGAGATCCCAGTCCGTTTGGTATGACAGCGACACAGCAGATCAGAGCAGACACGAACAGCTGGAGCAGGGAGTGAGGGAGCAGGAAGAATGTGACGTGGGCTCGGCCCAAGCTTCTGCTCTTAGTTCTCTACAGCTGTTAGATCAGGGACTTGCTTTTCATCAACTCTCCTCAGCTCTTAGTCAGCCACATGCTGCTGGAACACAGCCAGCACTATCACATGGGCCCCGGGCACAAAGACGGGAAGTGCACGGATCACAGCCAGAGGAGGAAGTAGGGCCGGAGTGGAAGGAGGGAGGAGTGGAGGGGGACGGAGAGGAGGTTAGTAACAGAGACACCAGTCACAGCAGAAAGAGTTCTGAACCGGCAGACATCGAGGAGGGAGAAGAGAAGCAAGGGAGCGGAGCAAAGGGCAGAAAGAAGAGGAGGAAGAAGAGGGGAAGGAGAGGAGGCGGGGAGGCCAAACTTAGCTCCAGCTCGAGCATAGACTCTCTAAGTCAGAGAGAGCAAGTGGCAAACCTGAACACTCAGCCAGAGAAAGAGTCCAAGGATAAAACAGGAAGCGGAGAGGACGCCATGCATCTCCCCAGCCCGACAGAGTGCCAGACCAGGGCCACTCATGTCCTCCCCGACTGTGAGGCCACCAACTCAGACTGTACCGGTGCCACTCAGGAGTGTATTCCCACAGACAGGAAGACAGATCAGACGGCTTCACAGACTCTAGAAACAGAAGGATTATCAGAGGATGACATCATGGACGTTCACGGACCTGATCACTTTAGCACGGGTTCTATTGTCACTGCTTCAGAGCTGAGTCAAACGGACATCAACAACGCAGAGGGAGAGGAAATAACAAGTGTACAACCAGGTGGAGAGGAAACACTTGAGCCTACAGAGCTGGAATCAAACGGGCTTGCCGGTCTGGTCCAACACACGTTGGATTATGTGGATATAAAGGCAGCGTCCGAAAATACAGATTTGACGGTTGACGGAAAAGATGAGACTTTGGTGGAATCTAACTCTTTAAAGGAACTTGCTATCAAACTTTCAGTTCCTACAGAATTCACAAAGGAACTTGTGGAATTTCCCAAACAGAATTCACAGCATGTAGAAAGTGTTGCGTCAGTGGATCTCACGGGAAGACCCTTCATGGAATCTGTGCGTCCTACAGAAGCTGTCGCTGTGCCATTTGAAGCTACAGCGGATGTTTTACCACTTGACGTAGGGGAAGGAAGTGCTGAGACAACTGTGAGGGAAACTTTGGAGCATTGTTTGGCCGCTGAGATGCTGAGAGATCAGCAGCACAGGGAGGAACATACCAACAAGTTGTGTGTGGGTGAAGAGGAAGCGAGTCAGGAAAGAAGTAGGAGTCAAGAAGATGACGGCGGGGTGGTTAATGCCAAGGAGCTGTCTCACATAGACAAAGAAAAAGAGCAGAACTACAATGAAAACATAGCAGCCACAGCAATAGCAGTTGTAGCGGTAGCAATAGCATCAGCTATGGCTAGCATAGAGCTAAGCCAAAAGATAGCAGATGATTTACTGAAGTTGAGGAACAAAGACGAAGAGACCTGTAAACTAGTAGAAGCTGAGACAGAAAAGCATCCGGACACTGAACCTACTGATCAGTTCCCCTCTACAGAAGCTCACGTTGAAGCGTCCCAGGACTGTGTGCTGTTGCAGAGTAGTGCTGAGACAGAGAAGCCAGCAGCAGCAGCACAGCTGGCTAGCAGGCAGCAGGCTAACCTTGACCTGTCAGCACTTGCAGACACTCCCAGTCTACCACAACTCGACAAAGAGGAATTCCTAAGGGAGAGTACGCTGAACAAAGTCTTTACATGTTCTCTACCCGAAGAGAACCTTCTGCTGCCCGTCGATATTAAACCTCTGCAGGAAAAGATTAGCAACGAGGTAGACATCCAAGGGCATACGCAGATAGAACTCCCCGGTTTTGTTCCAGAAAAGAAAGATCCTTCCGGCCCTGATTCTGAGGACAGTCTTGGAGAAAACCAGGATCAGTCTATCTGTCAGGAGGAGAGGGGTATACAACATCAGCTTTTAGAATCCATCACTGCCGAGGCTGAATGCAGTCACCCACACAGCCAAGCGAGTGAGCAAAGGGAGAATGGTGAGCGAGCTTCCAGGGAAATGTCAGAACCTGAGCTGGATGGTCCGGTCCAGACAGCGTGTGAAGCAGACGTTCCCATTTTGCCACTTCCTGTTACCCCCTGTAACTCAACTTCTATGGCTGATCCCGGTCCAGAGGAACTCCCTTCCCCTGTGCCAGTGGAAACAGACCGGTCATCCCAGTCTTTAGAGGACCTGACCCTTCTCCCTGCCATCCCTCTTGGTGCTGGCAGTGATACGTTCCAGAGCGAAGGCCATGAGAGTGTTGCTATGCATGTTGCTGAGGTTTGCGTGTTTGAGGGGAAGGACACTCTGGATACAATGGATGGATGGAAGGAGAGAGAGAATAAGAAGATGATGAGGAAAGACATGGTCTCACTGGACGACACACCCTCGACAGGTAAATAACTATCCATTACGACAGTGATTATATCTTTCATGTCTTGCTCTCTTTTTATTGTGTTCACCATTCATCGTTCCCTCCCATTACCTATATATTTAGTATTACTACATGATGTCCTGCCAGGGTCATATGTATTGAGGAATGGCCAGGCAAGTTTTATTTTTATATATCACCAAGGCAATTCAAATGCTTTACAAAAATAAAAAAACATTAAGACTATTAAGAAATAGTGCAGCGGAATCACATTTTAAAATGACATTTAAAAACAGTCGTTAAAAAGTGAAAAGAATCAAATAAACACAAAACAAGCTAATATAGAATAACACAGTATAAAATACATGAAAGTTGTAAGATAGGAATAGACATTCACTCAACATCTATTGAGCTAGCTGCTAACCATTAGCCTAATGTGGATAACACACTAATGTTAACCAGAAAACAGCTTCCAGTTTTATTTTAAAATCCTGGATAAAGGATGTGTTTTGATCAGATGGAAAGACTTACTTGCTTTTTATGAAACACCATCCCTTCTCTCTTTTCAAACCATAAATCCATGTACACGCCTGGTGGGAATAACACGCATGCATGTACAACAGAAAACAGCTTCTGGTTTTGTTTGCCAACTCCAACATGATGAGCGTTAGCAGGCTATCCCCCACTGCAGTTGCTGTCATGTCACCACAGCTTGTTTAGACATTAATAAGAACGTTTCAATTGATATTATGCTATTGTGATTTTGAATTGGCATTGAAATCAAAGCACATTCAAGAATACAAAATCGTTCATTTCTAGATGTCTCAAGGTCCATGTAGGGAGATGTAACTTCTATCAGGCCTCAAGTGTCTGACATTTAGAGAATCTTTATGTTTGTATTTATGTTGATCGGACTCGGGAAGAGATACAAGTCAGAATTCTAACTGTGAGGTCATAATTCAGATTTCTTTCTCAGAACAAAGTTCACTTTTGGTCAGATCTTCAAAAAGCATTTCACATGTGGCCCTAATCCTCAGAGGTCTAAACCCCCCCAAAACGTCTCTTTCTGGGGTGTGTATGCCTAACACACTCCAATACACATGCTTCATACTCACGGTGAGACGCAATGAACAAAACACACCCACTAAGTTACATCATGTCTTTTTCAACCAGCCATGAAGGAACATTTCTCACAGTTTGATTTATTGGTCAGTAGTTGGCATGAAGTAGTCAGTATAAGATCTACCCCCCCCCCTCCATTTTGAACGATGCTGGCTGCTTTTAGAATAGAAGGAAGCCGGAGCGTAGTGTCAGCTACAGGGCAGGGGCTGAGTGTGTCTCTGTTTGTATGGGGCACGGTATCCAGGCAACCTGATGATGTCATCAAAACTTAACAGTGGACAGTGAAACTAGAGGTGGGCCGAGAAATGCTTGTGCTGTGTGTGTGTGTGTGTGTGTG
>RQJG01038067.1:0-10984 GCA_009756435.1 Chionodraco myersi | reverse complement strand
GTTTATCTGTGGGATCCCATAATTACCTGTGCCAGCGAGAGGAGAGAGAGAGAGAGGGCACACAGCGGGGTTCCTGTCTAAATACCTCGCTGACCAGAGGAGGAGTTATCTGCGCCTCCCTTCCAGACCAGTGATTGGCTGCCCAAATTAGTATCAACAGCTAACATCTTAAGTTCCCAATCCCAGTGGCTCAGCTTCCTTATCACAGGGATCTGAGATGACTTTATGTCAACTCCACACCTTCCCCCTCACAAAACCAAATGTTCACAGGCCCCTACATTCCAGAGACCACAGTGGGGTCTTGCTTCACCTCCCCCACCTTCCTTTGTCCTCAAAAAGCCACGTGTTAGCAGGCCCCAAATCCAGCTCACAGTTTCTACATAATACATACAAATATTTCCTTACAATTCCCTCTTTTGCACTCTTTAAACAAGAGTGCAACTTCCACAAGGAACTATTGTCTGACACATAATGAGCGGATGCACGGCACACAACAACACCCACATGTTAGTCTTTGTCCATGGATACAACTCGAATGGTTTCATCAGACCTCTCTGAGGACAGGATGGGCTGGTTGCACGCAGCACATTTAGGCGCCAGGACCCTGTGGTAGTCTTTCAGACAGTAGATTTTATTCTCAGTGTCCACAGTGAAGGGCACTCCGTCCAGGCTCTCGATGCAGATGACGCAGCGGAAGCAACCGGGGCGGTAAGACTTCCCCAGGGCCTGCCGGCCTGCATGTCCATGATCAGATGTCCACATGCGTTGCACTTGTCTGCAGACTGCGGGAACCCAGAGTACAGAAAGTCCTCTTCACAGAAAACCCTTCCTGCGTCATAGTAGAACGCCTTCCCTCTCAGCCTTCGACTACAGGCGCTGCAGGTGAAGCAGCTGTCCTGGTAGAGGCTGCCCATAGCTTGGCAGGCTTGGCTGGCTCCATACACCGTCTTGTTGCACTTAACACACACTCCTGTTTCAGCGGAGAGTGGAGTCCCCTGTGCCATCCTGGCTTGCCGTGTCTTTGTCCCCTCTGATCCGCTGACGGCGGCTTCTGAGTCGATGCTGAATAGATGTCCTCCCGATCTTCCATCTCCGGTCCGATGATGATGCCTCCTGGGACGACTGCTGGATGGATGTCCTCGAGGTCCTTCTCCTCCAGTCCGCTGATGACAGCATCCGAGTCGACCTCCATGATGAGAGCCCAATCCGTCCTGATGTCGTCTAGGGTCCTCGCAGGTGTTTTCCCCCGCCGCACACTGGCTCCGCACACTGGCTCCGCACACTGGCTCCGCACAGTGGTACCAGTTGTCCCCCTTTCCTTGTAGGCGGACGGCACGGGATGTCCTCTGGGGCACTCGGGCGGGGCCGGAGAGCCTGGGGTTGACAGTCAGCCTCCTGCGTCTCGGGTCCCTCTTTCGGCGTCAGCAACCTGTGTGGAGAAATCTGATACAAATCCCTCAAGCCTACGCTCCGGGCTCTGGGGCCCTCGGCTGTTTGACCCACCAGTGCGTGGCCACTTGGAGCCTGTTGGTGGGGTGTCTTAAAACAACAGACGTCTGTGCACAGGTTTCTAAATTAATTGTGCAGCTTCAGAATCTTAATACTTGGACTGTGCCAACTAAATAAGAACCCCAACATCTTTAGGTAAACTAAATAACATATTTCAATAGCTCTGAATTTCTGACAAGCATCTGTATTTATTTTTAAATGAAATCCCTGAGATCCAATTAAAAATCTAAAAATATGATTTGAACTGTTAATGTTTCTGGTAAAGAAACACACTAATCTTATGGATTCAAAAACAACCAAAATCACAATACTAACAAAGTGACTGGCTTCCTGGTGATACTGCTTCTACCCGTCAGTGCTTAGATATTATCCCACTAAAAAATGAATACAGAATTCCCACAAACTGTCATCAAATGTCTTTCTATTACAAATGTAGATGAAATGTATATCCCCATAATGACCTAAACAATAAAGTCTATGGCTTTTACTTCTTTACCAGGCTAGTTACATGATGTTGTCTGTTGAAACATTACTCACAGGTCAGCTCCCAGCATTCCATTCTGAACCTGCTATAACTCAATCAATATTAGAGACATGTCAACATTCATCAAACAGTGTGTTATCCCCAGATATGGAGCAGGTCAATTCTAAAACTGTCAATCAATGGTCAGATTGAACAATGGAGTTGGGCCAGCCGGTTCCTTTCAGTCCCTAAATGAAAAATGTACATTGTAAAGTTTACACTCCCCCTTTTTTACACATTCTCTCATGTGTAAACAAAAACCTATATGGGAAGAAAACCTTCAGGTCATAATGGATTATAAGACAATACCAAACATTTTTCCCAGTAAACACTTGAGAGTGTTTCTCTCCATCATTCAGTCCTAAAAGAAACCGAATCTTCAAATGTCATAGTTTGAGTTTCACATTCTGCAAACAGCCACCTCCTGTGGGAGTGAAACATCATGTGTTAGTCCAAAACATGCTTGATTAGTCATCGTTTTTAATCATGCAGTTGCACTGATCAGGTGCAGACACACACACTCACACTCACACTGTCAGGTTGTAAAGTCAGGTTTGGTCAGGTTTGGTCAGGTACACCTCAGAGTCAGTCACTGAGAGTGCCTTCCCAAGTTACCCTGTCGGTCAGTTGGTCTCAGTCTTTTTGGCCATGTTGGTGCTCTGCAGAGACTTTGATGTTCCAGCACAGGCCAGCATCCTCCGTCTATACAAATCTGTATATATGGAGCGCCATCATTTATTAATTCACAATTACAACTATAATGTTAAAGATATCTCCAACCCCTCCTTGCCGTTTCCCACATTCCCTGAAAAGTGTCTAGCCAAAAAAAAATGTCACTTCCTTATTGTACTATTACTATTACTGCAATTCATTTACACCTAATTAGTATTAAAATGACTAATAGATCTATTTCAGAAACATGTGTACAGCACTATCTTGTGTCAAAACATTACTAGGATCTGTAAAGATCTGCTATGTATTCCATAACTCATTCTATCAATTTATCTTCAATTCTGGTGCACTTAAAGAACAATGTTACCCTCTTTCACAGTGCGTGGAACTCTGGGTGTCTGAACATGAAACCAGTACCTCAAATTGAAATACTATATTTTGTTTAGAACCAGCTTTCCCTTCAACATGACCTATATAAATAAATATTTATCTGATCTTATAGAGCTGTTACTAAAACTCGCCCTTTGAACTGATCAATACTGTAACAAATTAAAACACTACCAAATTCACACACGAATAAAAAATCCAGTGCATACCTCCTTCACGCCCCCCCCTTTTTTTTTCTTCTTCAGTGTGCATTAGACTGATTGTCCACCTCCCTTTAATAGTTCCCCTCTTTTCCGCTATTTTTATTTACCACTTGCCTAATTTATGGTCCATACATCTTCTTATCTTCACTTATTTATCCAGTCAATTCAAGTTCTTCACAATACATTAGTAGATACCTTGTGGAGTCTTCACAATAACTAATCCCCTCTAGGATATGAAATCCATTCATCTTCAAGCTGATACTATGTCCTTATTTATGTTTTGTTCACGATAACAATGGTATAACAACCACACGTCTTCAATTCTGGTCCACCTAAAAACCAATGTTAAACTCTCTAGCAGTGTGTGGAACCCTGGATGTCCGAACATGCAACCATTACTCCCTCCTCTATCAAGGATTTAAAAACAGAAGTCATTTCATATTTCCTATGGTAATAATTATGCTACAATGGTGAAATCAATTATTTAGATTGGAATACGATATCTGGCTTGGCACCAGCTCTCCCTTTAACATTATCCATACAGATAAAGATTTGTCTTATAGAGTGGTTCCTAAAACTATCCCACTACTTTATTCACACGTGAATAAAAATGTCAAAGAATATTCTGTTAACCTGATGAAAAGATTGAAGAATATGGTTGTACTCTGAACCCTCAGTGTGTTCTCATTTTACCCTAATATTCTACTGCTATTTTTAATTTAATAAATCTTTCTGTCTTTACGTATTTATGCTTTAAATGTGCGTTTTGTGAATAAGTGTGTTTATGTGTAAACTCACTCATTCCCGTTTTCCTTTTCTCCTCCTCTGGTTTTCTCAAGCCGTGACCCCGGCCTCCTCACTTCAAATCGACCATGCCAACTCCTCTGATTCCGTGTTCTCTTCAGTCCATCAGCTGTAACTTCATCCGCTGTCAGCCATTGGCCCAGTTACATCTGCATGCCCCTTCATGCTAATGTTCTTGCACTGCTTTGCATTTAATCTCCTCCTTTCAGTCTCTCTGCTATTTTATGGAGGGCAGATTCTGCTCTCATCTCCCACACTTTGCTCTTGTGCTCAGCTTGGAACTTCATGGTCCCGTCTGAGGGACTGATGAGCGTAGATCTCTGCCTGTCAGCATGCTGTTAGGTTCTGGATGCCACAGGTGGAGATAGTTCTGGCTGCAGTCTTGTTGTTGTTGTTTCAGCTCTGGTTCTCTGTCTGTTCGATGGAGAAGGAGGAGTCTCCTGTTGTGTTAGGTCTTTTGTCTGCTTGGAGGGTCGGGATCTTAGCCTTTTCTAACTCAGAGGGGGAGTCCAGGTCTCGGGACGCATTACCTATAAAAAATCTAGCACACTGAGGTTACATAAATCCAACCCTTTCCACTCTGACTCTTTGTAATCATACTATCTGTCTTAATTGTTAAATGCCATCTAAACAACCTAATTGATGTCTACAAATGATATTACAAAAACTCACTCTAAAAATTTGTTTCATCCATTGCTACATATTTACCCAACATAACTCTTTCAGGAAACCATTTTCTCCTATACATTGAGAGACGTACATGTTTCCAGCATCACATATTCCACACACTACGAAAGAACATCTACATATTTTCTCCAATATTTTAAGCTAGTTTCTATAACAAGATTATCATGTGTGACATAATAATCAGATGTCTTGTTTGCTAACCAAGAATATTAAACTTTAAAATCTCTTTTGACCAGTTGAAGTCCTGCTTACTTCATCCTTAAACTCTTCTTTAATTTGAAACCAAAAAAGGTCTTCCTTCTCCACCATGATCCTATCTCTATATCAAAGTCCAGACAAACTGATGATTTATCTTCAGAAACCATGAGGAATGAAAACACTATTCTCCCTTACTTCAGTTCTAAATCAAATGAGCCAGACAGGAAACCCCCTTTAACCACTTGCTTATTCTATCATCTAAGTTGTGTTACAAGCAGGTTAGATCTGTAATGAATTAAAATCAATATTTAAAGACGCAATATAAGTTAAATATATTGTTAAGGTAATTACTGTTTTATTGTGAAGGCATCTCTGGCGAACAGCGGCCTTTGGCTTTTATTTTGAAAGGCCGTTCCGGAACAGCGACAATCGTTCTAATGCATTAACTATAGTCGTGAAAGAGACAAGGAGGGGGAAGGCGTGTGGAAGCAAGCAATGAACTGAAAATGCCACCAATCCTGTTTTAACGTGATGGCGCACATTGAAAACCGAAGCGCCCTGTCATAACTGACAAGCGTTCAAAAACCTTTCTGCTTATCTCTTAGGCCACTACTTTTTGTTTTATTCATAACCTAAAAATACAATTGTGATGAATAGCTTGCTTCTGTACCATTACATTTACCAACATAAAACAAGGTCTGTACTAATCAACAATGACAACCTACAGACAGCTTATTTATTGAAATATACGCAATATATTGACTTCGCTTTTATTTATCTGACTTAATTAACGTGCTTCCCCCCTTTCAGCCACTAGATGGCAGCAGCAGAGCACAAATGAGCTTCACTGTTCTGAGCGAATGTCTGATTTCCACAGACAATCGCTCACATAGGTTATTCAGGTAAAAATCACACAGATTTATTCCCCGTACATTTTGTCTAGCCTAGCTTGATAACGTGCCTCATATGTCACGCAGGACTCTCTGCCTACCTTGCGATCAACGTTATGTTTACGTCAGCCTTTCAAATTAATGTTTACAGACAAGGGAAACGGGAGCCGGTCTCGTCACAATGTAAGTGACGTTAGCGCTCTCTCCCCAGGATTTAACAGATAAAAGTCCGTTGATACTTTCGCTTATTTGATCTTGGACTCTTATTTATCTCCAGTTATAAACGGCGGATCGATCTGAAATATCGATCTTTCAGGTTCCGTCGTATCAGAGTCACACCCACGAACTGCACCGTCTCCGCGCCACTTCAGGACTAAAATACCTGAGATCCACGCCCACTTCTGTATATCTCGTCTCGCAGGACCCTCTGTACCTTGCGATCAACGTTCACGTGTTTTATATAACTTTCCTAACATGGTAAAAAAATATGCATTGTATACTCCATTCAAACTTCAAAAACACTCTGAAACGCCTACAGACAATCCTACAGGGCCCTGCTATTGTCCGAGGCGTCTAAAAGTGCTTGTTCCCGACCCAGTGTGGTCCTCTGATTCCTCCCACAGCCCTGTCTACTCTGAAACGTCGGAAGTCACCATTTGTTAGGAGAATTCAATGTTAACTAGGCCGCATTTCCAAATCTCCCCGCGTTCCTAAAACAAGCTGTTATCTTACATGAAGGAATCCAGAGCATACAATTAACCGTTTAACAATAATCTACTTTAATGGTAATATACAATGCAATACAATCAAGTACAGTACAAATTAAATACAGTTTATCTGTGGGATCCCATACTTACCTGTGCCAGCGAGAGGAGAGAGAGAGAGAGGGCACACAGCGGGGTTCCTGTCTAAATACCTCGCTGACCAGAGGAGGAGCTATCTGCGCCTCCCTTCCAGACTAGTGATTGGCTGCCCCAATTATTATCAACACCTCACATCTTAAGTCCCCAATCCCAGTGGCTCAGCTTCCTTATCACAGGGATCTGAGATGACTGTATGTCAACTCCACACCTTCCCCCTCTTCCTTTGTCCTCACAAAACCAAATGTTCACAGGCCCCTACATTCCAGAGACCACAGTGGGGTCTTGCTTCACCTCCCCCACCTTCCTTTGTCCTCAAAAAGCCACATGTTAGCAGGCCCCAAATCCAGCTCACAGTTTTTACATAAAACATTTTCCCTTTTAAGCATCTTGATAGTTTACTAACATGAATACATACAAATATTTCCTTACAACACACACACACACACACAACACACACACACACACACACACACACACACACAATTGACATGAAATCACTGACACATACGAATATACTGTATTCAACTTCATTAAAACGTTACTCAGTAAAGTCAACATATATTGTTTTAAACTGTATTAAAGTAAACAGGTATTATCTTGAACTGTATTGAAGTAAACATGTATGATTTTGGACTGTTTTAAGTAATCCTATATATATATAACCTCACTTACACTCAATGACCCAGATACCCTGCTACACACACATACACTTCCTTCCACCAGCACACACATATTCTTTGCTCACCTACACTCACTGACCAGCAGAGATGGGGTCGTTACTAAAAAAAAGTAATATTACTTTAAAAAAAAGTAATATATTACACTACTTCGTTACTCTCTACATAAAGTAACTCGTTACTTTACTCGCAGGGCCGGCCCGCCCCTCCCTACAGGCAGATCACGCAGACTGCTAAAGTTTCAAATGTTCTCTTTAGTTCAGTTTCCATTTTCGCATAAGACTGATCCAGATCCTGAATGTTTTCCTATCTGACCGTGGCTGTCCTCTGTCTCCTGCTATCTGTATATTTTGCGCAGTCTATCTCTGCTCACGCTGTTGCGTCGGCGTGTTCTCCTGCGTGTTGGCCATGTGTTGCACTGGAACCAGACACCACAAAGACTTCAGCCGAGCACGTACGAACTGCGCATGCGTGAGTGGCAATAACTCTCCTTACCAGCAGGCGGCGGTAGTGTGTGTTCGTCATTCAAAACAGGCAACAACCGGAAAACAGAGAAGAAGAACAGACTACGTGTGTGATATAAATAAACAACAGCTATGTGCGTTAGCTTCACCTTAGCATGTGTTCTTTGCAGGTGTTTGTTGAGGTTTGATTATGACTGATTTGAGTAAGTAACGAAGTAACGCGTGTCGGGACAATGTTAGTAACTGTAGTGTGATTACTGAATTATAAAAGTAGCGCGTTACACTACTCCGTTACCGACAAAAGTAATATTATTACAGTAACGCATTTGTGTACAATGTTTGATTGTCTGGGAAAGAATAGAGTTTGTGTGAAATATTCCTTGGGAAAGTAAAAGAGTGAAGATAAAAAGTGACTGTCCTTGTTTACTTCCGAAGCTCTCACGCTCTGTTCAGAAGAAAAATAATTGTTGAACTCTGATTCGCTGTATTGGGCCCGACCCGAAGTGAATCCAACCAGTACGAACACATAGGGGAGTGAGCAGCCGACACAACTCCTTCCCACGGACTCTCTGATTCGCTTAGGAGTAAAATGGGACGGAAGATCCGACACAACTCCGCCCCAAATATGTCTATGTATACTGTTGTTTATTCATGCAAATGCCCCCTGTTTCTGCATGGCTGGTCCCGATATCTGTATCGCACAGCAGTAAAACTGGGAGTCCAGAGTACTCTGTAACTTGTATTGGTGTTTTATACCATTAAAATCAGATTATTGTTATAACTTTTATTCCGGTGTTTTGAACTCCTTCTCTTATTAATCTGACCAGGCTCATCTAACGGACGGCGCGGAGCGGAGGTGGGCTTTACCACCACTGTGTTTGCTCCTACACTGCCTACTGTCCTGCCAGTGTTGGCAGGACAGGAGAGTGTGTGCACCAGTCTTTCTTGATCTATGAATTCATGTACGTGACACTCACTGCTGCCCACAGCTGTTTTATAGAAGGAAAACCTCCTTCACTTCATGAAAGTGTTTTAACCACACACACACACACACACACACACACACACACACACCACAACACACACACACACACACACACACACACACACACACACACCACCACCCACACACACACACACACACACACACACACACACACACCACACACAACACACACACACACACACACACACAACACACACACACACACACACACACACACACACACACAATTGACATGAAATCACTGACAAATATGAATATACTGTATTCAACTTCATTAAAACGTTATTAACGTGCCTTAACTCAGTAATTCACTAAACATATTTATATTTTAATGGAGCCTCGTCAGCAGATCAGGATTCCGACGCGTAGCGGAGGGATCTTGATCAGCTGAAGGGTGTTATTTTCCCCATAAGGAACAAGTCGCTGCAAATTATCCCGCTTATTATATTGCCACATTCACAACAAAGTAACGATATGACTCCCAATATTAATTGAAATGCTTTTATGGATTTAGAAAATGGTTGTATGTATTGATTTAAATTGACATGCATCCGCTAAGAAAAACAGTCCGTTACCGTTTTTTAAACAGTCTGTGAAACGGCAGCTCTCAGTTGTGTATTTACTAGGGCTGTCCGTCGATTAAAATATTTAATCGCGATTAATCGCATGATTGTCCATAGTTAATCGTGATTAATCGCAAATTAATCGCACATTTTTGATCTGTTCTAAATGTACCTTAGAGGAATATTTTTCAAGTTTGTAATACTCTTATCAACATATAAGTAGACAAATATGCTTTATGCAAATGTTTATTATCATTTGAACAATGACAAATATTCTCATGAATATTAAACACAACAACCTCTGCATTACAAATATTCGCCTCAATTCAACCTGGAACCTCTCTCATTCAATAATACAATACAAAGTGTGTGTGTGTGGTGCTGTGGTGGTGTGTGTGTGTGTGTGTGTGTGGTGTGTGGTGTGTGTGGTGTGTGTGTGTGTGTGTGTGGTGTGTGTGTGTGTGTGTGTGTGGTGTGGTTGTGTGCTGTGTGTGTGTGAGAGATCGTTGGAGCTATGTGCAACTCAAGGTATGCTCGAACGGGAGCTGCCTGGACGCTGCAATCATGTTGCGCGCACTGAGTGTGCTGACTTTTCGTACAATGAATGTCACACTGTCTGGCTATCTGCATAAAATGAAGTGCTCGGCGCAGTTGTAGGCGAAATGTCGCTCCTCTGTTTTCATTTAAACAGCTTCTTATATCCGTTAGCGCAGCTAGCTAGCACCAGATGCTAACAACAACAACAATACACGTAAGGTCTCTCTCGCGCCACACATACACACACCCTCCCGGTCCTCCCGATGGCCAGTCGGTGCCTGCCGGTGAGCGTGGAAGTGTGGTCGGCCACAAGCGGACGGCAGGAGCGGGGCTGTCAGCATCAGCTTGTAGATGGTATTTTAAACTTGATGCGCTCTGAAACTACGGGGCGGTCGAGGACAAAAAATACACATGCGTTAATCGCGTTAAAATAATTAGTGGCGTTAATTTTTGTTTGCGTTAGGGCGTTATTAACGCGTTAACTTCACAGCCCTAGTATTTACACAACTAATGGCCCATCAACCACAGTTCTCTCCCCCCCTGATCTTTCTTCTCCAGCAACTAAATTACCTGTAGGTTACTCTGAGTGACAAGCTTACAGTTATGCCCCGGCCACACGAGGACGAAAACGGTCGTTTGCGTTACTGTTTAGTGTCATATAGATCGTTCGGCCACACGAGGATGACTGCGGAAACGATAACGGGTCCCAAGGTGGATAGAACGGCATACGCAACGCTCTGGGGGGTCCAACGGCTCCGTGTGTACGCCCTATACGATCATTTTCTGATAATGATTAGGCAATAGCCCCGCCTCTCCCCACCTCTGCTGCTCACTCCCGCGTCAAAGTAAACTGCACACTGAATTCAGATTATTTATCTTTCTCTCGATATGGACATAAACGCGAGTGAAGTCTAATCTGACAGGACGGAGATACCTCTCAAACTACCTAAACTAGTTATAAATACGTTTATTTTTACTGTCGGCCGGGTCACTCATTTCTG